>SJYO01052794.1:5171890-5346217 GCA_006410555.1 Capra ibex
TTTGTCACAGTCTGAAATAAAACCCCCCGAGGTTTTAGTGACGTCTACCACTGACGTCGGTACTTTAATTTTCTGCGAATGAGGAACCTTCTTTTCAATACTGGTTGGATCTGTCGTATAAGTTTTCGTCTCTGTAATGAAACGGTTGTTTCCAGGTAGATCAGTTCCGATACCAAAAAGGTCATCAGTACATACCTACACTCTCAACCTGACACTTCTTCCGACTCGTGGCTTCTTAACTACGAAAACCTGACACCACAACCTCTTCTGAGAACTCTCAGGGAACCTGACGTTCCTCTAGGTTGGTCAGGTAAGATTTCCTCTAGTCGGGACCCACAAGAAATCTTCCTTACTACGATTTCGACTTTGAGGTTATGAAACCGGTGGAGTACGTTTCTCAACTGAGTAAGCTTTTCTAAGACTACGACCCTCCCTAACCCCCGTCCTCCTCCTCTTCCCCTGATGTCTCCCACTCTACTGACCTACCGTAGTGGCTGAACTACCTGCACTCAAACTCACTTGAGGCCCTAACGACTACCTGTCCCTCCGGACCGCACGACGATAAGTACCTCAACGTCTCAGCCTGTGCTGACTCGCTGACTTGGACTCACTCTCAGTTCCTCCTGAAAGGAAACTATATTTCGTGTATCTGCAACTCTGACAACAAGCCTACTAGATTCTAAAAAAAAAAGAAGAGTCGAATGAAACACTAAAGGAATGCCCAAGTTCTACGACCTGGTGACCAGAGGTCTTTGTGACGAATCAGAGAAATGACTTCGATGAACAAAAAAATGGTTGGATCACAAACGAACGGATACATAAAAGTAAACATCTGTCGTCCTTTCTGTGAACTTTCAGAGTGTCTCTGACACAAGAAGAAACATAAGGGGGTGGAAGAAAAAGAATCTACGGTCTTTAGGCAGCATTCTTTCTATTTGTCTCGTAGGACGGTACACGTACGGGGACTACCGAGGTAGTACGTTCCGACGACCACGTAGGTATGATCGACGTTATGTGTCAGGTCGTCAACACGGGTACAGTTGTCGTGGCCCTAAAATAATCCGACGTCCACTTTAAGTAACGTCTGGTCCATAAGGACTCCGGACTGAAGACGTTGACCTAGGAGTTTGACCTTTGACTGCACTTATAGTCCCATACTCCCAACCCCCCTCTGTGTCGAAGGGTTTTCATTGGTAGTAAAGTATCAGGTGAGTTTATAACTCTCACTCTTTATTTATGTATCGTGACAAAAAACAAACAAACCAACCAACCAAACAAAAATTCTTACCGACCTCCTCTCCCCTTACGGAGTCAAATCCAAAAGAGATGTCGTCTGGGTCTCTGTTCTTTAGTCCTTTTGTAGTAAATCAACCCTCCACTAGCGTCAATCGTACCACTACCTTGTCCTTACATTCTGTCCTTCCCCTCCCTCGGTTCCATAAATAGGTGGTTGAAAACGGGGAGTACCAACTCCCACCGATACCCTTCGTAAATCCGGGAAGATGAAGACCACACGGTATACGTCCTCGGTTCGTGTTGGGATTCCGGTCTCTTTCGGGAATCCGTCTCTCCATGGGTACAGACCCTACTCCTCGGTAGTAACACAACCCTTGACAGGTGGATTCGAACTTCGACTGGACGTCTCCTCCGGTTCTCCAGTACCCGTTCTGTGGTTGTCTCGTTTTTCCCTATAAGACCGAGTGAGTTGACTTTTTTCGACTCAGACACGTGTCGACTTAAGTCCTGGGTTTTACACAGTAGTTCTGAATCCAGGAGGGAAGGAAGGACGAGACAGTAGTAGACTAGCCGAGGTTAGTGACGGGGATTCACCTTCGTTCTACCGCCGTCGTTGAAATAAGGGATGTCGAAGAGTCTAAAGGAATAAGCAACCTTTATATTAGAAAGGGGGGGGTTCTCGAGAATAGAAATCTCTGAACTATTTTTTTATTTATCTACGTCACAATACTACAACTCTTAGACGAGGTTTTATTAGGTGACACCGATCACTGTATTATGCTAACAGGTACTCAATTATTTACGATTTCGACCTGCCGCCCACACACTCCCAACGGAGACTCATAATAAAATGACAATGAAGATAAAGACCCACAAGACCTTTCTTCAAAAGTACTATTTTCAATTAAAACTTTTTTTCCTAGAGAAAGTGAGGTCAAACTCGCTTTCAGACTAAAGTAGAGTAACCGAAAAGGACCCAGTGAATTGGTAGGGACCTGATGAGTGACTCTGGGTCTCTTGTATTAGAGGGGTCACCGGGTCCGGATTCGGTATACGCGGTGAAGACTTACCCCTCTTTGGAGGTGTTCTTCGAGTCCCCGGTATCGTCGACGACGACGATTCAGTGAAGTCAACACAGGCTGAGACACGTTGGGGTATCTACCGTCGGGTGGTCCGAGGGAGCAGAGACCCCAAGAGGTCCGTTCTTGTGACCTCACCCAACGGTAACGGAAGAGGTTACGTACTTTCACTTTTCACTTTCACTTCAGTGAGTGAAGTCACTGAGAGTCGCTGGGGTACCTGACGTCGGAAGGTCTGAGGAGGCAGGTGCCCTAAAAGGTCCGTTCTCATGACCGCACCCCACGGTGACGGAAGAGGTGTCGTCCCTTCCCGGAATTTTCTCCAATTAGTCTACGTTGATGGCCTTCTTGCAAGTACTCACACACCACGTTTTGTATTCTCAAGGCGATATATTTCTCTACCTTTTATTTCAGCTGTAGTCCATAGAGACGGGTAGGTCGTGGGAGTATAAAAACTTTTACGGAAGGTCCAAAAGGGATTTCTTGACAGGGAGAGATGAAGAGTTAGGTGCGCGTGACCCTAGGGGAATAAGACGTCGTGTGTACACTGGACCAAGTCGGTTACTCTCCGTCCGACGCCACTGACCACTTTCCTACACGTGTACTGGGGTCTGACCGGTTACTTTGAGTTGGGACCCTGTAAGAGACCTCGGAAAGAGGACTCTACCGAGTCGACTCCCTACTTGCAGACGGGGTCGGCACTGTAGAGACCGTAGTGAACTTCTCTCTGACGACTTACTACTCAGACTGTATCTCCTTTCGTCCTGGTTCTTTGGCTCTCTTTCTTTAATTCCCAGTGTAACACGTCGTAGACGTGGACCGGGACGACCTTTGGTTTTTGGGACTTGAAAACTTCAATATACTAGTTTACTTATCGGTAAAAAATCGAATTTCGAGAGACTCAAGGTGTAGACTGTGAATCTAGGGACCGATTGTTTCCCTTCATACTAGTGGGGGTTACGTCTTGAACCTCAAGCAGGACGGGACTGTTGTGACATCTCGACCCCCATGTCAAAATGTTTGTGTATACACCAATAAAAGTCAGTTGTTCACTTTAAAAGGAACTCACGTACGAAAACTCCCACACTTGTTATGACGAGTAGGTAAGTACGGGAGACGTCTGTAAATGACTTACGGAATAAACACGGGTGGGACGCGATCCATGACCCCTATCTCTTTGCTTGATGCGTGGTAGGTACAGAGGTTAGGACCATCTCCTCTCTTCTCTACGTTTCTCTGTCTGACGACTTGTGCCTCTGGACCTAAGGGTGGGGTCGAGGGCGAGTGTATATCTTCTTGAGATCCGTTTTCAGAGGGGTATAACTTCTTTCGTGAGGTATAGATGTCCGAGGACCCCTTAACAGCACGGGTCTCTCACAGTGTCTCAAACTCAGTGCTACTTCGTTAAGTCAAAGCTAAGTAAGATAGACTAGTCTTCAGTAGTCCTCAGATTAAAAGTTACCTTTCATTCGTATTTCTTTCACTATAGGTCCGATTCTGAGGATTCTTCTCCTATACACGTACGATTCAGCGAAATCAGGACAGATTGCGAAACGTTGGGATACCTGACATCGGAAGGTCTAAGGAGACAGGTACCAAACGAGGTCCGTTCTTATGACCTCATCAAACGGTACAGGAGGAGTCCCCTAGAAGGGTTAGGTCCCTAGTTTGGGTACAGATGACTCAGAGGACGTGACGCACACTTAAGAAATAACGACTCGGTGGTCCCTTGGGGTTCTTCTCCTATACGGAAGAGGAATAAGAAAGACGACGACTAACCTTTGTCTCCTGTCACTCTAGAACCCCTGACTTCTCGGTGTTACACCGTCTTCGGACCCAGGAACTTAGTGGTACACCTCCTTTCGACAAGTGGTCGGTCCTTGGGACAACGTACTTGTTCTTTGTTTGAAGGTGACACAATTTGGTGACTTTAGGACCCCGAACAAATAGTGTCGTAGATGGTAATAGAAATGTATGAAATTTAATCTTACACTAAGTGGGTAAGGTGTGTCTACCCATAAAAACGACCAGAAGTTTTGGTTCTCTTTCGCTAAAAGGACGAAATAAACTATTCTACCAAAGTAATGTCCTTAGACAATCACGTATGTCCAGTGTCAGGCACGGAATTTTAGTAAAGACATCGAAGGTGTGTAAAGTGTTTATCATCTAAATTGGTCTTTCCTGTATTGAACAAGTTCTTTCCTTCCGAAAGAAAAAACAGATTGGGTCACGACCCCCGGTAAAGTGGGTGTCTCCTGTAAACCGTTACGGACCTCTGTAAAAACCAACAGTGTCGACCCCTAATAATGACCGCAGATCACCCTCCTCCGGTCTCTACGACTTTTCGGAGGATGTTATGTACCATGTCGGGGGTATTGATTCTTAAAGGACGAGTTTTACAAGTGACACGACTCCCACTCTTCGGGACCACATTGGACTCCAATGGAGAGGTCATTCAGTGAAGTAGAGAAAAAGTCCGGAGGAAGAGAATGACTTGAGACGACCCGGGATTACGGTCGTCTGTCCCAAGAGTCAAAGGATTAAGTTCTTTGGAGTTAAAAGACCAGTACAGAATCGTAAAACGGACGACTAATTTCAAGAGAGAGAGAAAGAGAAAAAATTTTAAGTAATTCACTCTCTCTCTCACACGCATACATCCACCCACCCAACCACCCGCCACTCGGCTGGTTTTTCTGAGGTGTAAATTGGTGTGCCCTTTTATCTAGAGGACAGACTTTATGTGAGTACTATGACGAGAAAAAGAGGGAGAGAGAAAGATACGTCCACAAACCCCAATGGTTCTTTTCTCTGGGGAGGGTGAATCAAGTTCTTTTTTTTTCTTTTCTTTTTTCGGACGAATAACATTTCTGTGTATATCTAATGGTGACCTTTCGGACGTATGAGAATACGAGAGAGACAGAGGGACGGGGACAGAGAGAGAGAGGTATCAGAGAATAAAGACGGAGGGAGATCTCAGGAGTGGGATGACAGGGGTGGGTGTGTGAAGTAAACCAGTCGAAGAGTGTCGTGGAAAAGTCGAGGGTATAGTCACTCCGAGTGACCTTTTGGGATAGACTAAAGATTATGTGTCGGGGTGTGAGTTCAAGTAGAAAAGTTCGGGTCAGTGTTTTCAGTAGTCGGTAGTCTGTCAGACACCTAACTGACGTGAAGGTTATCACGTTCTGGGACCAGTTCGGGACGGGTCCTTCTTCCCCACCTCGGAGTCCTTCGTCCCCGACACTCGACCGTTGGTACTGTTGACCGGAGGAACCATGTGACAGAGAGAGTATACGAGGGCAGGAAGTAGGGTTCACTACTGTTGGTGCCTCAATTTGACTCGATGGTCGTCCTACTTCGATGGGGGGTCCGTGGTCCTCCGGTGGACTAGTAAAACGGAGAAGACAGTCGAACGTGGGGACCCCTTGCCAACGGGTTGGAACAGTCCCTTATAAAAAAAATTCTCTTAAGGGTTGAGAACCAGGAGACAGGAGTCGTCGACGCTTCCCCTTCCATTACCCCGAAAAGCTCTTGATATATCAGGTACCCCAGTGTTTCTCAGTATGTACTCCCTGTCTGAAAGTGAGTGAAATGGGGTATCTGTCGAAGGAGAGGACCTTAACGAGTGTTACGACCGTAGGTCGTCTTCGATCCCAGGTGCACAGTACAAGACCGGGGGGATACTGGTACCTTTAGTCCGTCGACAGTCCTTTGGGTCCTTGTGTTCCGTGTCGAGTAGGTACAGGTATTGTGGTTACGTCCTCCAAAGGTCGCGTTCGTGTCGGCCCCCGACCCAGGTCGGTGCGGAGTGTACAAAGGTCCGGAGAGACGGACTCGACTTTAGTAATGCGACAAAGAAAGTGACGTGTCCTTATACCCCCAAAGACATTTGACACTCAGTACCGGCTCGTGTGTCCGTTTGGACTACTCTTTGGTAAGAGGGACCCTTTCCTCCCACTCGTTTATGATTTTGAAAACTGTGAAATTATATCGTGTCCGGAACCGCTTAAAATGAGTCGTCATTTCTCCAGTTTATTACCTTTGTGGTAGTCCGTTTTTCTCCCCTTTTCTTAGTCCCACACGGATTGTAGAGTGTATCGGGATTTTTGTTCTTCCTTTTCACCAAATTAATTTTATTTCATTTTTCCAATGTCTCAAAGGGTCCACCGCGATCACCATTCCTTGCGTGGACGGTTAAGTCCTCCGTAGTCTCTGTGACCCCAAGCTAGAGACCTACCCCTTCTAAGGGACCTCCTCCCGTACCGTTGGGTGAGGTGATAAGAACGGACTCTTAAGGTGTTCGTCTCTTCGGACCACCCGATGTCAGGTATCTTAACGTTTCTCAGTCTGTACTGACTTCGTTGAACCGTACGTACGTGTGTACGCGTGTGTGTCTTTCCAGTGAAAATCCGAGGGCCTTTAGGAAAAGTCTTTTTGAAGTACAATCTGGTCGGAGTCAGGTCAGGTCGACCACAAGTAAGTTACGGGAAAGAAAACCTGTGACGACACGATACGACACGATTCAGTGAAGTCAGTACAGACTGATACACGCTGGGATACCTAGTATCGGGCGGTCCGAGGAGACAGGTACCCTAAGAGGTCCGTTCTTATGACCTCACCCAAGGACAAGGGAAGAGGTCCCCTTAGAAGGTCTGGGTATCTACCTTGGGAGGAGAGGATGTAGAGGACGAAACCGTCCACCCGGGAAATGGTGATCGAGGTGGACCCTTCGGGGAAAACCTACGATGGTCGACACTTTACCCATTGGATAACTGTTTACACAATAAAAAGGGTCGACGTGGGGATGGGTTCTCGAATTCGCCGTTTTAGGGGATTATTATTGACCGGGGTTCAGTCTTACATAATACGTGGAGGATATCGGTCTCGGTTTTGTGAGTCTTCTTTGGAACCGTGGTACCCTTTCCAGAGAAAAATCGTAGTCGACAGGGGAAACGTCAAACAATTTCGGCTTCCTCATAATTAGGTTCACTTTAGAACAGGTCCTCCGAGACTCCTTCCTTCGATGGTCCCCCCACCCCACCCTCTCCTATCGACTTTTCACGTCTTTGTGACGACGTCCAATCCGATAAGTCTTACTCGATAAAAGAGGGTTTAGGATATCAACGGACCTCGTACACTAGAAGAACTTCCAGTAATTTCTGTACGACGACAGTCTAAGGAGGGTCTTTCAAGGACGAAACTAATCAAAGGACTACGAGTAAAGGATTTTCCGAGAAAAGTAGGGAATTTTCTTTTTTACTTCTTGTAATGTTAAAAAAAAAAAAATTCCTTAAGCTACTTATTGGACGATTTACATCGAACCGGTCTACTTTCCTTTGTCGTTTCTCCTTTTACCGGGACCGGAAGAACCTCAGGGGACGACCTATTTACCACGTACCGGTCATATAGGAGAGGGGCGTTTCTACTCCACCGAGTCGCCATGGACTGCAGTTAGTGGAAGATATAGACAACTGCACTTGGACTGGTGTATGTAGTAACCATTTCAGGTGCACTCGAAGAACACCGGAAACCTCGTGAATACCTAAGGTTTTCTAATTTTTTTTTTGGTTTGTGGAGAGGAGTAGACAATTCCTAAGTCCATACATTCCCACATAGATGTTCCTGGGTCACTCTATTTCTTCGTCTCGGCTTATTACCAGGTCACTGATACTAATTTGTATATATATCGAGTATTACGGTCACAAAACTTAGTTTCGTCCTTTAGTTTCATAAAGGGGACTGTGTTATTCTACACCTTGGTCAAAGAGAACCTAGTTTCCGGGGAAAACAAGAGTGGTGTAAATCTACACACTCAGTGTCGTCTGGGTCTCGCCAGTAGTGGAGGGGTAGGCACCTCTATGATGAACGGTTTAGAAGTGGACGTCGGACCTATGGAAGTCATTGGGTTCAAGTCGAGGGACCAGTGAAGTTACATTAAGATACTGTTGACACAGGACATCTGTCGTCGTCGAAGAGAGAGAAAAAAAAAAAAAATTTCGGAACCTAGTTAAAACGTTCGAGTTGAACGAAAATAAAAACAACTTCCGTGATTTACTTAAACAGTAGTGAGTAGGGTGGCCGTTTCCTTCGTTGCCGAGCAGTTACGGTATTAAACATTCTATAACTTTAGTGTCCAACAGAGACTCTTGGGTGTACGGGAATTAGAGGTCGAAAACTAAAGTCCTTTCAGTGTGAATAAAGTATAGGTGTGTCGAAGACCCCGAAAGGGTGACCCTCTGAAACAATATTACATCTAAGACTGGGGTAGTCAGACCCCACTCCCGAACTCCAACCCATAGAGATTGTGTCAGGGTCCCCGACGACTTTGACGACCAAGGACCTGCCGTGGAACTTATCACTGTCGGCCCCCTTCAAAATGAATTGATCAACCATCCATATATCACCAACCCCGAAGGATCCACCGGGTCCCTATTTCTTAGGCGGACAGTTACGTCCCTTACGTCCAAGTTAGGGACTAGACCCTTCTAGGAGACCTCCTTCTTTACCGTTGCGTGAGGTCATAAGAACGGACCTCTTAGGGTACCTGTCTCCTCGGACCACCCGATGTCAGGTGTCCCATCGTCTCAGTCTGTGCTGACTTGCGTGTGTGTGTGTGTGTGTCGCCAACTCGGGAATTCGAGACTTCAGTATAATGAACCCAAGTGTAGGACGGAGACGATAAATGAGATTAAAAGGAACACAGACTCAAAGGAGTAAAGGTCTTGTCACGAGTTTTATTGTCGTGTTTGATCTCAACGGTACTCCTTATTTACGTCGGTATCCACTTTCCGTGAGTTGTGTCGTCGTGTCCTGTGGTATTATTTATAGGTTTATAAGTAGGTTTATTTATTTGTATTATTTGTGGGTTCTGTACTCGACAGTTGACGAGACCGAAGGAGGATAGACCCAGGTGGAAAGAGAGCCGGTCTCCTTCGGACCCTCTCAGGGGTCTCTGTGTCCTTCACTTTACCTTTCAAAGACTGGGAGTGTTGTGTTCGGTCGTCGAATCAGGAATTGTTCATTCCAGACCGGTCGAGTAAGATGGTAGTAGGAAACTCTTCCCGACACGTACGTACCGCAAGGGTTTCGGTCCGGCACAACATACCCACCTTTTTCTTACACCCAAAACCTTAGTCCCTTGCGACACACGTTTAAGTGGAGACTTTCGGAGATAAATGAGTGGACAGTTTCCCCTATTATTTTGGATGGTGCGTCCCTACGGCACTCCTAATCACTATACATGCAGTTCGCGAACGGGGAGGACGTCTTCCGTGAAACATTTACCTCCGACAATACTACGACGGCAGTCTTAAGGTGTAAGTGTTACTGTTTGTCCTCTCCTGTGGTTCTTCTCGCCGTTGAGTCGGACCTACTACGAGACAAGTAGGTCCTCCTTTCTCCGATAAACGGTTGGCTTTTCCTACTATTTGCTCCTGTCCTGACGAGTCACGAACCCACGTGTCGAAAAGACACCAGAATCTATGTTCTCTAACTGCAATGGCCTCCGTTCTCCAAAAAGGTGCGCCGAGTGGCACACACTTCAACCGGGTACACAGTCGCTGAGATGATCTGTAAGTCATCTGTTTTACTTCTACCCACTGTGTTTCCGGGGTTGAAGTTCCTCACGGGTGGAGTATCTCCTCTGTCTTAGTATATTTGCTTGTCTATAAACAATTACTCTCGGCACAACCCAAAGGGACCACCGAGTCACCTTTAGGTGGACGGTCACGTTCTTTACATTCTCTGAGCCCAAACTAGGAACCCAGTCCTTCTAGGGGACCTCCTCCTTTACCGTTGGGTGAGGTCATAAGATCGGACCTCTTAGGGTACCTGTCTTTTCCGACCACACCGATGTTCAGACACCTCAGTGTGTCTTAACCTGTCCTGATATGCTGATTTGCTTCTCAAGACCTTCTCTTCCGAAGATTCCCTTGTTATTGTCCTAACAGTGTCTTCCGGAGAGAGGGTCTTTTCTATAAATTTGACTCAGAACTTTCTATTCTTCCTCCATTAGTCCACGGCTCGTGGTCTTCTCGTAAGATCCATATCCCTTGGCACTACGGTTCCGGGACCCCAATCTTGTTCTTTTTCCTCTGTCATCTTTTACTTCCATCTTTTCGTCCGTCGTCTGTTTACTACGTCCTAGAACGTCATTTCTAGGTCCTGCCGTAGGGTTTCTGGCGCCCTAGGTCACTTGTCCTCTGACGGTGGGCAGACAGACGTTTGGATTTCTGATTTGCGGCGTGTCTGACTCAGGGTCCCGCCGAACCCTGGTGCCCAGGGCTGGACTGAAGACTTACGGAAGACGAAGGATGCCTTCCAGAAACTGGGACCTCTGTGGTGGGGTTCACTCCTTAAGGACTTTCGGAAGACCTACGTTCTCAGTTTTCACGTCTCCTCCGTCTCTTGTAAGCCGAAATGACTTTCAGGGTCCTCCGCGACCTATTTCGGTGGGGTTTGGGAGCACTCCTCAGTCTTGGAGGTCTCTGTCACGACTCATTTGTGCGATAACTGGTCGGACAGGGAGGTGCCGTTCGAGACGTGAGGATTCCTTATTTATTTAGGGTCTACATTTAACGGGGGCCGTCGGAGGAAGTTAATGTGTTTAGGTTCTGCACTGTCCCTCACCGTCTTTAAGGGGAGGTCACTGAGACTTTGGGCTCTCGTTTCGCTCTCTCGATTTTATATTAGGGGTGTGGTTCTCGTCGGTCTTCCTTCGTCCCGAGGGGCTCAGGGGACCAGGGGTTTACGAATCGGGTCAGACAGATGTGTTCCGACCCACCGACTCTCGTTCCCTCGGCGGAATGGGTGGTGTCACTACTAGGCCCATTAGGTCCTTCCCTCTTCCTCCCGTGGAGGAAGGAGACGGTCCTCAGAGTCGTAGAACGTCCTCCCCCGTCCTCTACCTCATCCTCCCACGAACTCCGTTCAGAAAGGGACAGGAGTCGAGTGATCTATGTCGCTCAAGAGAGGATGAGTCTTGTCTCCTCCAGACTGTGTAAGTGTGGACGTCCCTTCGACCCCACCCCTGTTTGATTCCTAGCGTCTTCCCTCCTTGGGCCTGGAGAGAAAGGAGGGGGTCCTCAGGGCGACTTTACTTCATCCCTCCGAGACTCCTTCCGGGACGGTTCGCGGGACAGACCGAAGGAATTGACGTCAAAACGAAGAGAATGAATTTTTCAATTAACTCTCGAAGGGACCACCGAGTCTCCATTTGTCAGGTGGACGGTTACGTCCTCTACGTCCAAGCTAGGGACCAGACCTTTCTAAGTCGTACGGTGCCCCGTTGATTCGGGCACGTGACGTTGATAACTCGGGTACGAGATCTCGGACCCCCGGCGTTGGGGACTCGGGTGCACGACGTCGATGACTTCGGCCTCTCGGGACCTCGGGCACGAGACGTTGCTCTCTCCGGTGGCGTCACTCTTCGGACGTGTGGCGTGATCTCATCGGGGTTGAGAGGTGTTGGTCCCTTCTCGGACGTGTCGTCGTTTCTGAGTCGTGTCGGTTTTTATTTAATAAAAAAAAATTGATTAAGTCTCAGGGTGAAATATGAAGGCCCAGGAGACTAACAGAACCAGTAAAGTAAAAGTTATGAAACGTAATAATTACTCAAAATTACAAAAGAATCCCCCAGAGATTGGTGAACGAGTTGTAAGTCTTTTGCTTCTAGTACCGTCGGCCAGGGTAGTGAAGTACCCTTTATCTACCCCTTTGTCACCTTTGTCACAGTCTGAAATAAAACCCCCCGAGGTTTTAGTGACGTCTACCACTGACATCGGTACTTTAATTTTCTGCGAATGAGGAACCTTCCTTTCAATACTGGTTGGATCTATCGTATAAGTTTTCGTCTCTGTAATGAAACGGCTGATTCCAGGCAAACCAGTTCCGATACCAAAAAGGACACCAGTACATACCTACACTCTCAACCTGACACTTCTTCCGACTCGCGAATTCTTAACTACGAAAACTTGACACCACAACCTTCTGAGAACTCTCAGGGAACCTGACTTTCCTCTAGGTTGGTCAGGTAGGATTTCTAGTCGGGACCCTAAAGAAACCTTCCTTACTACGATTTCGATTTTGAGGTCATGAAAACCGGTGGAGTGTACTTCTCAACTGAGTAACCTTTTCTGAGACTACGACCCTCCCTAACCCCCGTCCTCCTCTTCCCCTGCTGTCTCCTACTCTACCGACCTACCGTAGTGACTGAGTTACCTGCACTTAGACTCACTTGAGACCTTCTACCACTACCTGTCCCTCCGGACCGCACGACGTTAAGTACCCCAGCGTTTCTCAGTTTGTGCTGACTCGTTGACTTGACTTGACTTGGTGAACAAGTAGAAGGACCAGCCAAAAAGAAAACCGTGTAAACGTATAAAGAATTAAACATTCATTAGAAAAGTATGCTTACTACAATTGGGAGACTTTTTATAACGGTTGAGAAAGGGGAGAAGAACCGACCAAAGATGGGTAAAAATACCGTAAAGAACTTGAGAGACTTTCCTGGTGTTTTGTCGGTAGGTTAAGACGGTTTTTTATAAGAGACAAAAACTTTATTCCCAAAAATCTTAGAGGTACTTAATAGACGAGTGCACGGGTTTTACAGAGTCTTTAGGAATCACAGGTATTTGATGGGTCAAATATTCGGTTTGGATGTCGTGGTTAGATGAGAGAAGGACGGAGACGTCTCCGGTACTGTTCTGAGATGTAGTGTGAGAGATCAGGACGATAACAATAACAAATCAACGATTTAGTACAGACTGAGAAAACCCTGGGGTACCTAAAATCGGGTGGTCCGATGAGACAGGTACCTTGAGAGGTCCGTTCTTATGACCTCACCCAACGGTAAGGGAAAAGGTCCTCTAGACGGGTTGGCTCCCTAGGTTGGAAGAAGAGGACGTAACCGTCCGTCTGAGAAATGGTGACTCGGTGGACCCTTCGGAGGACTTCGGGAGACGGTAAGTTGTGGTTTCGAGTGTGAACAGGTGGGGGAGTGGGGGAAGGTAGGTGGAGGTAAGGGAAAACAGATTTTCTGAAAGACTACCGTTGTCCACGGTTCTTAGGGAGTTTCTTTGAAATAAAGCTTTGTATTGATGTGACCCTGTTCGACCTCTTTAGGGACTACCACAGACGACTGACATGTGAGTCACACTTGGTCGAGACCGTAGGCTTTCTCGTCCCTCGAGAAGAACGAGTAGTGCACGAAAGATTGGGGGAGTGAAGAGTCCGCTGGAAGGAGATTGATTTGTGGTGGAGGGGTGGGGGGATGTGGTGGGTCCAACCGGTTAGGATTAGTAGAAAGGTTAGAGTCGAATTGGTAGTGGGGGAGAAGTGGTCGTTACTCCGACCTTATCTGTGGGTCGGTAGGTAGTTCTTGGGAATGATAATGCAGATCGTGGTATTGACATATTAGTGTACATTGACAAATGGACAAAGGGGTCCAGAACTTCCGAACTTGTTGTCACAGAAAACGCCGACATAAAGGTCGTTCCTCGTGTCTCGGTCCGAGTACTGAGTGTTAGGCACATTTAAACACCTTAGTCACCTAGTAAAGTTCACAATCTTATTCTTTTCCCAATCGGGGTAACGATGGACCTTTTCAGGTCTGGTCCTATAGTTCAAGTCGAGAATGTGTCGCTTCTTTTAACTCCCGACCAGAAAATTGTACTGAAGAGTTACTTGGGAATTCTACAAAACAAACGGACCCCCAGAGCTGAATGTGACCTATCAGATTGTTACCCCAAATTCCACCCCCGAAACTCAATGTATATCGTCGAGTTGACCTCTGACTGTTGTCGGTACACCCGACAGGTGGTGTCTGGGGTCATGGACCCCGTAGTCCCGTGTCTATTCGAAGGGGTCAACGGTTCTGACGTACGACAACAGAGTGTAACGACGATCCTTTTGTCGTCACAGGTACTGAGGTACCCTTCTCCTGTGGTCCTTCAAAGGTGGAAACCTTGAAAGGGTCTGGTCCGGGATACACGAAAGGAACCCACGAAACTCAGACATAGGAAGTGATGTTATTTGGTATTGGAATTCCCTTAAGACATTTAAAGATCACTTAATGGTTGTGATTTCAACCAGAACCCCTTGGGCTGTGAACCGTTACCGTGGTCTAAGTTCCCACCGAACCACCTGACACGAGGGAATCGAAACGTCAGGGTGAGAAATCCTGTGGGCCTCCCGTCACTGATATTATTATTGTTGAGTAGACCCCCCTGAAGGGACCACCAGGTCACCGATTCTGAGGTACGAGGGTTATGTCTCCGGGTCCAAGCTAAGGACCTACCCCTTGATCTAGGGTGTACGGCGTTAATTTTCTAGGACGTACGACGTTGTTTCTAACTTCTAGAGTTCACGATGTTGATTCTGAGCCACGTCGGTTTATTTATTTATTATAAATAAATTTTTTTTTTTTTTGAGTAGACCTTTTTCACTCCGTATTTGTTGTCTGGACCGATACCTTACAACTCTGACCGCTTGGTGGTAGTACCTGTGGAGTAAATAATTTCCGTCGGAAGAAGAAGGAGAGGTCGGGAGGGCCTACCTCTGCCCGTCAGAGAGGTCCGTTCTCTTACTTAGTACTGACGGACGAACGACGAGAGGGGTAGGGAGAGGGAGGCTGTCTACTGATCCGTTTTTATCTTCTCTTAAGGAAGAAATATTTATAGAAATGTACGATTTACAGAGATTTTTCGTGGTACACGGACCGATCAGACGATTCTTTGTCTACGTCTTGTCTACGCTTCCGGGTACTCCATCGGCTCTTCAATTTCTTAGAAATAAGTTGCTCCGTCCTTTTCAAAGAACCCTCGTATTTATACTAGTTCCGTTGGGTTCCGTTGTCCTCTAGATACCTTTCGGACCGAACATCGATCATTGTCGTAAAGAGTAGTACAGTCAAAGTTTCGTGTGCACTCACACACACACAAGTAAGGTACCGATGGGATAGGCAAGTAAGTCATAAATAATTCGTGGATGAGACACGTGTTTATGGAAGTGTTCTATGTCCCCATTGGTTCTGATCGTTCGAGGGACGAGAGTTTAAGATTACCTTCCTCAGTCTATTTTGTATTTGACTCACAGTCAACGAGTCGACACAGGTAGAGACACCGAGGTACCTGAAGTCGGGTGGTCCGAGGAGACAGGTACCCTAAGAGGTCCGTTCTTATGACCTCACCCAACGGTACGGGAAGAGGTCCGCTAGAAAGGTTGTGTACCTAGCTTGGGTCCTGAGGACGTAACGTCCGTCTAAGAAATAGTACACTCGGTGGTCCCTTCGGGTTTTGTATTTCTTTCGTGACAAATCTATCTGTATACAATGGCTTCACCTCATCCTTTACCGTTGAGTGAGGTCATAAGAACGGACCTCTTGACGTACCTGTCTCCTCGGACCGCCCGATGTATGTCAGGCACCCCAACGTTTCTCGACCTGTACTGACTCGTATGTTGTATGTATGTATGTATGTATGTATATATATATGTTGTCTTCTTTTAGTTCGACTTTTGTATCATTATTACTCGTACCTCCGGTGAACTTGACTCACTAGTTCTTTTCGAACCCTGAAGGGACCATCAGGTAATCGATTTTAAGATACGAGGACTACGTCCCCCCGGGTCCAAGTTAGGGACCATCAGTCCCTTGATCTAGGGTGTATGGTGTTGATTTCTAGGGTGTACGGTGTTGCCTCTAACTTCCACGACGGCGATTCTGGACCGTGTCGGTTTATTTGTTCATTCGTTATTAAAATTTTTTTTTTTTCTTTCTTTCTTACTTTCCGAATACTCTCCGTCGTTGTAAACTCTATTTTGAACTCAGTACTCTCCTTCGGTTGGTAACCTTTTGGATTCCCTTCTTTTAAGACTGTCACCGTTGTCATGCACGTTTCCGGGACTCCACCCATGACATCTTAACAAGGTCCTTCTCTTTCTGTCCTGGTTCCTTTTCTTGTCCCAAAACAGACACTAGTCCTCTACACGTGTTCGGAAAATCCAGTACTGTTCCTTAACTAAAATTAAGAACCATTACACCTTTCGACATTCTTCCAAAATCATTTCTACTTATATTAAACTAAATACCCCAAAAAAACAACAACAATATTAGTGAGTCCGTACTGGATCGATCCAGTAAGTAACTGACATCCCCACAGTTCCGACCTTCGTCTCTGGTGAATCCTTCTAAACAGACAACAGAGACTGCCACCGGGTACACCCCTCAGTGCCACCTCTACCTCTTGGTAAAATACCGACAGAACTTCCGTCCGGACCGTCGTGAACGACTACTAAACTTGTGTCTTCAATTCTCTTTTCCTCTTTAGTGTCTACTGAGGATCCAAACATCAAACTTGTCGATTTACCTTTCACCCCAGCCCGATGGGACCTCCAGGCCCCCAATTCTTAAGAGGAACGTCACATCCCCTGTGGTCAACCTAGGGACGAAACCCTTTTCGGGTGTATGGGGACCCGTTGTTTCGGGTGTCCGGATCTCGGGTGCGACATGTTGTTCTCTTCGGTGAGTTACTCTTCGGGTGTGCGTCGTTGTTTCTGGGTCGGGTCGGTTTTGTTTATTTATAAATTGTTGCTGTTTTTCTTTCGTCCCAGTAAATGATTCCCTTCCATCTCCCTCCGTGCCCAAACCCCTGTGCACCCTTTTATACTGAGTCTTCTCAGTGTATCGACCCTGTACCACCTCCGTTCCAAACTTACGATCGTAGGCCCTGAGGTTCACCGTTTCGTTTGTCTTAAAGGTTCGGTCCAAGTCCCTCCTCAACGTCCTTTTTTTTTTTTTTTAGTGGTAGTCGGGGTCCGTTTAAGTCCCGTACGGTGTGTTGACTAGATAAAAGTCGTAGGTGAGAACACTTCCGATGAACATCTTAGTATCTTAATTATCGTAGAAACTCGAGTCGTCTAGGAATCCGAGTTTTCCTGTGGACGTAGAAACGTTTGTACTAAGGGTCTTGTACGGGACTCATCCGTCTACCCAGTCCGACGACTCATCGGAAACGAAACTTACCTCGAGACCTGTGTCTGGGTAGCAGGTTTGGTAGGATAGACGAAGGAAGGGCGACAGTTTTCCTTGTCCTGTAATATATTTGGAAGGCTTTACGGTTTTCCTCCTTAAGATATAAATTGAGGGGAGGGTCGTAGGTTTGTAGTGCACTGCCGTACAACTCCTAGGTTAAGTTGTAACTCATTGTTCCTCTATTGGGTTCCCTGAGAGGGGAAGAGGAGGTCGAAGGACAGAGGTCGGTGGGTGACAGGACAGAAGTAATTCCTTCAAGTCTTTACCGACCGACCGCACCGAGTCCGTCTAGGGGTTTTTTTCGTTTGTCGACACCCTCAGATTTCCTGATACGATTATCTCTGCGACAATTGTGACCGTGTCGATGGACCTCGACCTTGGGTCTCGGTTAGTGCCCGAGAAGGAGGGAAAACCGTTAGGGTTCTTCTCCACACCCCTGATTTCTGATTCTTCCTTCCTCCGACGAAATATCTTTGGTCACGGGACTTCCGACCCTCCGTGTACTTTACTTGAAGTCGAAACCGTAGAGACTTCGACCCTGGAAACAATCTTTCCACTACTAATTTTTAATTCAGTGCTGATGTACTAATGTTCTTGACCCTACTACCTTCTTCGCCGTCCTCGGCTAGTTCTTCCGTACCTCACTCCGAGGACTTATGTGAATAACTGGTCGACCGTACGACACCCTCTAGTTATTTATAATTTGTGACTCCGACCACCTCTTGTCCAAAATTACTCTGGTCTTTGTCACAGATCTCACCCGACAGCACCACTTCCCGGTATCTCTACGATCCGTTGGTCGGAGTAGAGACACCCGGGGCACAGGAGTCGAGAGGGACCCTACAAGAGTCGATGTTTTTCTTTCGTTTCGTTGAGTCCCCTTTAAGAACCCCTACAACCTTCGACTCTTTCGGGAGGGACCGTACGAAGTCCAGACGACCAGATCAGAGTAGGACTTGCCACTGAGTAAGTTATTTTTCCTTTCTTTAGGGGTCCTGTCTCGTTACTTATTCTCGGACTCCCATGAAGATGGGAGTCCTCCAAGGGTCCAGGGATCCACCCGTTGGTTCTATGACCTCGTCCTTTCCTGAAGTACAATATTTGGGTGTCTCCTTCTCGTAGGTAAGGTCAGCTCTAGTCCCTTCTGAAGGACCCTGTTCACCGAAAGCTTTCTCTTTACTCCTGGGGTTCTCACCGGTCAAATTCTTCTCCACGTCTTCTCTCCAGGGGTGCCCCTTGTGCCGTATACGCTTCCGACCCTCTCAGAGGAGAAGAGAAACGAACACTGTACGAACGCAGGGAATGGACGGTACCTAGGGCACAAGGAAGGGGACTATGGGAGAACGGATCTCAAGGTATCGTCCTTCTCATCAAGTAGTAACGATGATCATAAAACTACAAAACGACAATAATGATGATAATGGTAATAAAAGAAATACACGTGAATGATGTCCAGACATATCAGTTTCGATACTAAAACGGTCATCAGTGCATGTCTACACTCTCTACCTGGTATTTCTTCCGACTCGTGACCTCTTAACTACGAAAACTTAACACCGAGACCTTTTCTGAGAACTCTCGGGGAACCAGATGTTCCTCTAGTTTGGTCAGGTGGGATTTCCTTTAGTTGGGACTGATAAGTAGTCTTCCTGCCTATGACTACGACTTCAAGGTTAGGAAACCGGTGGACTACACTTCTCGGTTGAGTAACCTTTTCTGAGACTACCGCCCTTCCTAACTTCCGTATTCCTCTTCCCCTGTTGTCTTCTACTCTACCAACATGCCGTAGTGGTTGAGTTACTTGCACTTAAACTCGTTTGAGGTCCTCTGTCACTTCCTGTCCCTTCGGATCACACGACGTCAGGTACCCCAGTGTCTCAGTCTGTGTTAAATCGCCGACCTGTTGTTGGACACATTCCGTGGGACCACTCACAAGTGGGTGTAATAAGAGAAAAATTGGGGTGTAGGGATATTCTTTCTACGGTGATACTAGGACAAATATCCACTCCTTTGACCCCAGGTCTCTCCACTTTATTGAACGGGTGTCAGTGTATTGGTCATTTACACCGTTTCAGTCTAAGTTCCGGTTGTCGATATTGTGGAGGATTTGTAGACAATGGAGTGAAAGGTGGTCCAGTAGTAGGTGCGGTACACATTTCGAAGTGTAACTTGATACATAAGGACCTAAAGGTCGAATGGGTAAACAGATGTAGTACAAGAAGTCGTGAATAGTAAGTTCTGGATCAGGTGTTTGTAGCCTTGGTCGACCTGTACCATTGTTTAGGGTCTGGATGGTGAATAATCGACATAGTAAAAGTCGTCCGATAGACTTGAAACTTACGGAGTCAAAAGTGTCAGTGTTGTACCCCTTGCCGACTTTTTTTAAATTTCTCAAATCATCTTCCGGACCGGATCAAAAGTTTCCGGATCGGTGACATTGTTCAATGTGTTTGTATCCCCCAACTTTGTTACATTTACATAATAGAATCGAGACCTCTAGTCTTCAGATTTTACCCAGTCGTAAGTCCCGAAGGATCTGGAAAGAAAACTCCCGACCCCTCTTACAACCGAAAATGTTGAAGGTCTCCAACGGACGTAGGGAACCGAGTATTGGTGTAGTGGGATTTGAGACCAAAGATCATAGTGTAGAGGAGGAAACTGAGTATGAGGACAAAGGGAGATTGGGAACACCAATGTAACCTGAGTGGGTTTATTAGGTTCTATTCGAAGGGTAAAGTTCTACCCTTCTCAACTTTGAATTAGTGTTTCAGGGAAACGGGGTTTTCTATTGCATAAGAGTCCAAAGTTTCCAATCTTCCACCTGTAGGAACGACCTAGAAATAAGACGGATGGTATGTATCAGAGGAGAGGTCGGGGGTTTCTAAGTGTAGTCGAGACACACGTTTCATCTCAGCAACGTAGAGGGTTTCGAAGTTGGACAATGTCAAAGTTGTGTTTTAGGTTTTTAGAGTAGATTTAGAGTAGTCGAGTTTTCAGGGTTTAGGATTAGTAGAGTTAGTCCATACTAGGTAGGTCCTCGTTTTAGACAGAGGTAGACACCAGAATATTTTGATCCTTTGTTCCCTGAAGGGACCACCGGGTTACCAATTCTTAAACAGAATTACGTCCCCTGATCCCAAACTAGGGATCAACCCCTTGATTCGGGCACACGGTGTTGACTCCGGTCCGTGGTGTTGACCTCTCGAGTATACTACGTTTCTTCTAGTGTACGGGGTCACCTCTGGATGCGTTGGTTTCCTTAATGAATTAATTTTTTTTAATAGACGAGGGTTTTATGTCAACACCCTGACCGTAACTTATAGTGTCAATAGAGGTAAGGACTAGATTTTCCCTTTGTTTAGTACCTTTCCTTTTTTTTTTTTAGTGTAGGTTCTTAAGACTTTAGGTCGATCCGTTTGTAATCCAAAGTTCCGTACTTTCATTAAGAGACGCGAAGTACTGAGACGGAAGTCTCATTCGGAAAGAAAAAGTGTTCTCCATCGTTCACAAACGTCGGATCCTCAAATCGTCACACAAAGAACGGACATCTTAAAACCCTCACACTACTGGAAGGCAAAGTAGGAGACACAAACGAAGTCAGGTTCAACCGTTACGAGGACACTCATACTTTAAAGTTCTTTGAACACCCTGATGACACATAAAGTGTCCCTAAGTAAAGGAATCTGTTCTCCGAGAAGGTGTCTTGCAAAAATTTATTAGGGACCCGAAGACGAATCTATCGACTCCCCAGGTACTCAGTGTGTGGAGTAGATAAATTTCTAGGGTATCATACTAGTTTACGACACTGTAAAACTAAGAAAGGTCCGTGATTATTTTCTAATAGGTCAGTGTAGGAACCGAAAGAGAGGTCTCGTCGAAAGGACTCTCACTCAGAGGATAAACCTCATAGAAAATGTTAAATCTATCCGACTCTTAAAGGGTTTAGTAGGAAAACTGAATTTTTAAGAAGAGTTAGGTAGAAAAAAGGAGAGTGTAAAACGATTTCCTCTTTCTTGTTTGGTTCGACGTGAAAGTTGTAAAACGAACCTTTAAAGGAGTCGATTGATCAACTCGAGTGGTGAATGTTGAAGTCTAAAGGTGTATTACGATCCTGGGTTAAGTCGATTTGAAAGACGGTGTAATACTGTTCTTAAGGGAAAGAAATCAAGGATTATTGTATAAGGAGTAAGGGTAAGGAGATTAGGAGTGACCGTCACCGTAGTGGCTGAGTTACCTGTACTCAAACTCGTTCGAGGCCCTCAACTTCTACCTGTCCCTTCGGACCGCACGACGTCAGGTACTACAGTGTCAGCCTGTGCAGACTCCCTGACTTGACTGACCGACTGTGACCATCATGAAAATTGTAACTACAAAGATGGTTGTCAGTCAATTACTATTAAGTCCACAAGAGATTCTACTGTGTACAAAAGAGATTCTACGAGTAGTAAAGGAGCTTCAGGTGTCATCGTCTCGACAAGCCATCTTTAAGTATAAAGATGATTACTACCCAAGTTCTTTCAGATTGGAACAAGATACTATACAGAGTTTTAAGAATGTCCGAAACGGGTGACTAAGGTTCCGATGAAGAGGAGAACATCCATAAACAATACCGTCGTGGGGTGAAAACCGTGGTTTTAGACACATTCGGTCCTAAGTTAGTCTCTTTGTCTAGTCATCCTCTAGACATAACTCTTCGAGTAATGTTCCTTAAACGAATGTATCGACACCCCTTATCGATCTGTACAGACTATAGACATCTTGTCCGACCTCAAGAATCTGCACCCGGTTTCGGAGGTCGGAGTCCACCTCAAAGAGGAATGCCTTCAGAGTCGACGTGATAGACAAACAAATAAAAACCGACGTGACTGACAGCGACGTACACCCGAAAGAGATCAACGTCGTTCACCCCCCGACGAGAGCTCAACGTTGCTCACCCGAAAAGTGACGGTGCCGGGGAGAGCAATGCCTCGTACGTAGGTCCCGTGTGTCCCAAGTCATCGACACCGAGTGGCCAAATCGACGGGGTCTCGTACACCTTAGAAAGGTCGAGTCGCTAGTTTGGACACACGGGACGCAACCTTCCACCTAAGAATTGGAGGCCTGGTGGTCCCTTCAGGGAGTCGACGTGAGAATCCCGGAAGTTGATTGACTGGTTCGGGTGAGTCTAATAGATCCTATTAGAGGGTATTTCAGTCGACTATTGTCTGAAATTAGTGTAAATGTTTTGAAGTGTTGGGGTGAACCTAATCGTAGACTAACTTTTGACCGTTCACTTTGGATCGAGTTGACTGTGTACTTTGATAGTAGGTTCATACTACGATACAGGGGTTGGGAGTCCTATCAGAGAGTTCGTAAAGCTATAGGGAAGGGGATCCAGGCTCCAGGTCTTACTCGTTCGTATTCAGTTCACTCTTTCAAATGTCCGTTCACCCGAGTAGAAAAGTAGAGAGAGCGGAGAAGGGGAGAACGAGGACAGATAGGTTGGGGTAACTAAGACTTCGGAGAGACAACAGGAAGCGAAATCGTTCAGGTAGTAAATGATGAGACCTTCGGTTATCACATTTGTAGTCTCGTATTATTAGGTGTCGTGTCTGTGATCTCAGGGTGGAGAAACTGTCTACTTCCGATTTTGTTATTCTGTACACACGTACACACAAATCAACGAGTCAACACAGGTCGAGAAACACTGGGGTACCTGATAACGAACGGTCCGAGGAGACAAGTACTCTAAGAGGTCCGGTCTTATGACCTCATCCATCGGTAAGGGAAGAGGTCCCCTAGAAGGGTTGAGCCCCTATCTTAGGTCCAGAGACCTTAACGTCCGTCTAAGGAATGGTAGATTCAGTGGTTGAGTTCTTATTAAGAGAGAGGTCGGGTGGTGATCCTTTCGTTCGGGTTTGTAGTTGTTTTTTGCAGTTTCCATTTCAAGTCAACGTTGATCTACGATTACTTTGGTCATGAAGAAGGTTCTTTTAGTTTTACCTATTGAGTCTTATTGGTTTAATACTACGTTCTCCATGAAGTACTTTGACATCTGGACAATAGGTACGACAATCTGTTCCTAACTTCCAATTTTTATGACTAATTATTAATTGTTTGATAGAGGAATTGTTTTCTTTGATAAAGTTATGAAAACCACATGTCTAAGGTTCACTGTAAAGGAAAGTGTAAAAAGAAGTATTAAAACCTACTTGAATAGACGGTCATTTCCAGAACTTTCTTACTCGAGTAAGATGGAAGTCTTACTACTACCACTACTGCTACTATCATCGACAGGAAATGACTCTGAATGGAACTCGATCCACTACACGATTTGTGAAATATATACCATAAATTAATCTAGTAATACTATTGGACAGTATGAAACTCAACTTGGTCACCCTCTATCTCTAAGCTTAAAAATCAGTAGATAACCTCTTTTCTAGGGTCCTTTGTGATCATCCCTTTTTCTCTTTAGTCTGTCCCTTCCTTTTCTTTTGTCATTTAACACGTAAAAATTCGTTCAACGTTGACACCCGTTGACTTGAAGTAATAGGTAGTCCTTGGATCGTATTTTATAGACGTAATCTCAACAACGTGGATTTTCCGTTCTCTGCCTCAAGACTAGGTGTTGAGGAGTGAGTAGTGACCGACGAAGGTCGTGGAAGTGAGTGGGACGTTCATACGACTTGGACGAAGGTCCCAGTCTTTCCTGGAGTGTCTGTCAGTGTACGTAAGTATTAGTTGTCGGACACCACGTGTCTGTACTACTGACCCCGTATATCCGTCCGTGGTCGTCATGCGTGATGAGTCGGGATTATTCATTCGACGTAATCAGGGTAAAATCCCCTTTCTTTTCCGAGTTACTCCTATTTCAATGAACGTCTTTACTTCCTCGAACTACTTTTAGTCCAGAGACATCTCTTCTGTATGTTCAACGGTTATCCATACACTTTTTAAGAATCACAGTGACTATTAGTCCCTTTACGTTCAGTTTTGGCGTCACTCTATAGTGGAGTGAGGATGGTTCTACCGCTAATAGATTTTTGATTTCTGTCGTTCACAACCGCTGCTATACTTCCGTGATCTTCTCAACGAATGGTAAGTACCCTTCCGTCTTCTCACGTCGGTGATACCTTGTCTCACTTTCACTTTCGCCTTCAGGGAGTCAGCACAGACTGAGAAACTCTGGGGGAACCTTAAGAGATCCGGTCTTATGACCTCACGTATCGGCAAGGGAAGAGGTCCTCTAGAAGGGTTGGGTCCCAACCTTGGGTCCAGAGGGTGTAACGTCCGCCTAAGAAATGGTCGACTCGGTCGTCCTTTCGGGTTCTTATGACCTCACCCGTCGGATAGGGAAGAGATCTCCCAGAAAGGTTGGGTCCTTAGTTTGACCCCAGAGGACGTGACGTCCGTCTATGAAATGGTCGACTCGATGGTTTCTAAAGAAATTTTTAATTTTTATTTTGATAGTACACTAAATCGCTAGGGTAAAGACCCATAAATGGGTTTTCTTACTTTTAACCCTAGAATCTCTATAACCGTGAGGATGTGAGTGACTTCGAATAAGTGTTGTCGGTTCAGTATTTTCGTTGTATTTACAGATAGCTAGTTACTTATTTCTTTGACACCATATATGTATGTTGTCCTATGATGAGTCGAGATTTTTTTCTTCCTTTAAGACGTTATGCACTGTTGTACTGACTCGGATCTCCTACAATGTCATTCACTTTATTCGGTCAGTGTCTTCCTATTCATGACGTACTAAGGTGAATGTACTCTTTAGATTTTATCGGTTTAAGTATCTTGACTTCTTATCTTCTCACCAACAGTCCCCGAGCCCTCTTCCCTTTTACTCCGTAAAGAAAAGAAAATAACCACAGATAAAAACTGTTTATTTTTAATGTATAGTGTGTCGCACTACAAAACTATTTGTATATGTAATACTTTACTAATGGTGTTAGTTTGTTTAATTAGATAGGTAGTAGAGTGTCAATGAGAAGCACACCCCCACCCCCCGAACTCTTGTGAACGCTAGAATGAGAGAATGGTTTAAAGTTAAGATATTATGGAATAGTACTTGATGTCGGTGGTAAGACGTGCAATCTAGAGTTCTTAAATAAGTAGAAGATTTGATTTTCTGGCCATAGAGAGGAAAAGGAGGTCGAGTGGGGGTCGAAGACCATTCGTCTTTGGCCCCTGTCTCTCTTAATAGATCTTTTCTGGATGTCTTCTCGGAGATCAAAGAAGACACACTCTATTGATGCATGGAGAACCGAAGGAGGAGATATTTTACCCCTATTAGTGTCCCAACAACTTTTCTAATTGACTCTCTCAAAACACGGATCGTGCTCCATGACCAGTTTAGTTACGTTTGAACCTAATAGTGGTATCGAGTTGGGTTCAGTAACAGAGTAGGAGTCTCGGACCCCAGACAGACAGTCTCTGTGTGTCATGAACAGTGTCTGAGGGTCCATGATCCGTCCTGAAGGGACGAGACTCCCCGGTCGAGGACCTCTAACCGGACATGTCGGACTCCACCACCCTCTCGGAAACTAAATTTCCTCAAGAGTTCGGTCTCGGGTTTAGACCAGAGACGGTTAAGGACTGGTTACATAAATGTCTAGAGTCAAAACAGTAGTGGTTTATCTGTGTCGGGTAAGGAGTGTCGTCATTATTCTTAATTTCTGAGACATATCTATTGTAAAGTAATTGTTACCCAAGGAAAGTAGTTCAGATTGAGTACAATCGACCTGAGTGGTGCCAGTTATTTTGTACGAGTCTTCAGTCTCTAGACCTAAACTTAGGTCGTCTCAGACATAAAGGACCTCATAGAACAAATTTTCCGTTTACAGTTAGGGTCGGGCCTGTCTGTTAGTCTTGGACGGTAACTTATTATATAGTTTAATTGGAAACGAAGACAAACCCATGAAACAAAGTGAAACTGTTCACAGTCAAAAGAGTACACGGTTTACCCCGATTCTTATGGGTTTCGTAGTATCTCAATCACTTTCCTAATTTTCTCTATAAATTTCATGAACCGTGTTACGGATCGTGTATTATTTGAAAGTCATGTACGGTTGATAATAGTAATACAGATTATACGGTAGTAATAGTCTTAGGAAACTTATACGAATTCCTATCAAACGACTTACTTACTTACATAACCCTATTCTAGTAGCAGTCGTTTCTGAACCGACATAGACCTAAAGTCTTAAGAAGTGTACCTTCAAAACGTGACCCCTTGTTTTTCGGAGTGTTAGTTCTGGTGACTTACCCTTGTCTCCTCTTCCGTTACCGTGGGGTGAGGTCATGAGAACGGACCTTTTAGGGTACCTGTCTCCTCGAACTATGCGACGTCAGGTACCCCACCGATCCTCAGCCTGTGTTGACTCGTTGAAGTGAAAGTGAAAAGTGAAAGTACGTAACCTCTTCCTTTACCGTTGGGTGAGGTCACAAGAACGGACCTCTTAGGGTCCCTGTCCCCTCGGACCACCCGACGGTAGATACCCCAGAGTGTCTCAGCCTGTGCTGACTTCGTTGAATCGTCGTCGTCGTTGTCGTCGTTTTTCCCTTGTCTTGACCGAACCGATTTAACAGGGTCGGGTCAGTACACACTTTCTGGAGTCTTGTGAACTACCTCTTTTGACTAGTCGGGATCACTCTGGTACTCTGTCCAGACCCCCGGACCCTAGAAGACTCCGGTCACCTGGACCTACAGGTCCGGTGGACGAGAGTCCTTCGTTCTAGAGGTCGACGACTCTGAAGAGAAATCTAAACGTCTCGTAGAAGGGGACAGTAGAGAGTCACTACCCTCCCACTCCACCCGTAGAGGGTGCCTCCCCTGTCCAGGGACGTTGCAAGAGGGTCCGTCCCTCCTCGTCCCCTGTGACCTAGAGGACTTCTTCGGACCCCGTTCCTCCCGTCCACTCTTTCGAATGATTTTACTTTTGTCTTTTCTCCAGTTTAGTTTTCGGTCCGACTATATAATGAGTTTGCGTCTAAGACCAACAGACAGACCCCGTCCCGACTGTAAAAGGTAAATTTGTTCTATGGGACCCTTTATGTCTGGGACGACCAGGTAACCGGTGTGAAACTTAAGGTTTCGAATCTGTAGTTAGATCACAAAGGTTTGACGGGAATGCTCTTAGTGGACTCTCATGGAACAATTTTCCCGATAGACCCACCACGATTACCATTTCTTGGGTAGACGACTATGTCTTCTACTTTTTCTGAGCCGAACTAGGGACCCAGCCCTTCTAGGGGACCTTCTCTCGTACCGTTGGGTGAGGTCATAAGAACGGACCCCTTAGGGTACCTGTCTCCTCGGTCTACCCGATGTCAGGTACCCCAGTCGTTTCTCAGCCTGTGGGGACTTTGCTGAATCATCCGTGCGTGTGTGTGTCGAACACTTTTTCCGTTGATAGGTCGGAGTACGTGTGATGACTTAGTTTTACTCACTGTCAATACCCTCTAGTTTCCCTATGGATTCTTCGTAGGGACCAATAAAAATTGTGCCCCCTCCAAATCTTTTGTGACTAAACCAAACAGTCCATACCGTTTAAGTTTATGGGGTCTTGGGTCTGTCCACTACACTCACTAGATTTGGTGGGCCCATTGGTAATCCCTCACCACCACTGCTCATTTGAACCTTACCGTACGAATTCACTTTCCCTCGTCGGTGAAAAGACGAGTTTAGTTTCCAACGGGACTCTCTTAAGTCCGGTGCACAAAGATAAAAAAAAAAAAAAAAATTCGTCTTTTAGGTCTATGTTTCAAAAGTCACTTGATGGAATTACAAAAATTCCAAGGCCGTTCTTGTTTTTTTTGGATAGATGTCCGTCGGTAAACATTGGAGGTCTCCAGGTCATCTACCGTTTGTCCCTAGGTACCGACGACAAATAAGTAAAGTTTTACTTATAAGTAAATTTTTCGGGACCGTCTTGAACTTGACATTAGCCCGTCTGGGTCGGTTAGTCGTGCGGTAGTGCGGTAGGGAGTCGGTGTCACTAACCGAGTCAATACCCGTGTGCTAGGTCTCCTCAAGTTAGTCCCACTCGGGACCCTGAAAACCACCTTGATGGTACTTCCTTCGAGGTGTGAAAAAGATCAAAGAGACTCAGTGCATTGGCCATCTCTCTTCCTGGTCCCGAAGACCACCGGTAGACCGGGGTGACCCTTAACCTTACTCTCCTATAAGGGGGTTTTACTCAAATTAAGTCTCTTTTTTGTGCGACTCTTTACCTTCTCTGGTTACTGAGAACCTAGATCAGTCTAAGTTTCTGCTAAGGACCATAAAAGTCAATGTAGTGGGTGTACACACTGAACCATCTTGTCAGGAACCAATTACTTTTTTTCACTTTCACTTGCACAATCAACAAAGGTTGAAAGACACTGAGACCTAACTTCGAACGGTCCGAGGAGACAAGTACCCTAAAAGGTGTATTCTTATGACCTGACCTATCGGTAAGGGAAGAGGTCCCCTAGAAGGGTTGAGTCCCTAGTTCGGGTCCAGAGTACGAAACGTCCGTCTAAGAAATAACAGACTCGGTACTTCCTTCGGGTGTAACCAATTATTGGTGTTTGGTCAAGAAAAAGCGACTCTAAATCTAAATTGTTTATTACAAGTAAACGTAATGTCATACAGTAAGAGTAGTCCGTGAGACAGATAGTCTAGATCCGGGAATTTGGATAAAGAGTGAAGGTGACATATTAGTATTCCCTAACCTAAAGCCAGTATGGACTTACCAGATCAAACCGTTATTCCTCAAGTACTAGACTCGGTGTCAGTCGAGGGCCAGAAGAAAAACGACTGACATATCTCGAAGAGGTAGAAACCGACTTTTCTTATATTAGTTAGACTAAAACCATAACTGGTAGACCACTACAGGTACACATCTCACAAGAGAACACAACAACCTTCTCCCACAAACGATACTGGTCACGTAAGAGAACCGTTTTGACATAAACGGAAACGGGACGAAGTAAGGCATGAGGTTCCGGTTTAAACGGACAATGGGGTCTACTAAGAACTGAAGGATGAAAACGTAAGGTCAGGGGATATTACTTTTCCTGTAGAAAAAACCCACAATCAAGATTTTCCAGAACATCCAGAAGTATCTTGGTAAGTTGAAGTCGAAGAAGTCGTAATGACCAACCCCGTATCTGAACCTAATGACACTATAACTTACCAAACGGGACCTTTGTTTGTCTCTAGTAAGACAGCAAAAACTCTAACGTAGGTTCATGTTGTAAAGTCTGAGAAAACAACTGGTACTACCGATGAGGTAAAGAGGATTCCCTAAGGACAGGTGTCATCATCTATATTACCAGTAGACTCAATTTAAGTGGGTAAGGTCAGGTGAAATCAAGTGACTCAGGATCTTACAGTTGCAAGTGAGAACGGTAGAGGACAAACTGGTGAAGGTTAAACGGGACTAAGTACCTTGATTGTAAGGTCCAAGGATACGTTATAACGAGAAATGTCGTAGCCTGGAACGAAGATAGTGGTCAGTGTAGGGGTTGACCCATGACGAAAACGAAACCGAGGTGGGGAAGTAAGAAAGACCTCAATAAAGAGGTAACTAGAGGTCATTGTATAACCCGTGAATGACTGGACCCCTCAAGGAGAAAGTCATAGGATAGTAAAACGGAAAAGTATTACAAGTACCCCAGAGTTTCGTTCTTATGCCTTCACCAAACGTTAAGGGAAGAGGTCACCTGGTGAAAGACAGTCTGGAGAGTGGTACTGGGCGGGCAGAACCCACCGAGGTGTGTCGTACCGAATCAAAGTAACTCAATCTGTTCCGACACCAGGTACACTAGTCTGACTAATAAAAAGACACTAATACCAAAGTAACACGGACGGGAGACTACGGGAGAACGTTGTGAATGGCAGAATGAACCCAAAGAGAATGGAACCTGTACCCCATAGAGAAGTGCCTACGTGGTCTTTTGGTGGTCGGCGACGAGGAATGGAACCTGTTCCCCATAGAGGAGTCCCGGCGGGGAGGAGTGGAACTTGTTATCTCACGGACTACTTGATACCTGTTTCCAAACACTGTAACATGTCCTCTGTCCCTAGTTCTGGTAAGGGTACCTTTTCTTTACGTTTTTTCGTTTTACCGACAGACCTCTTCGGAATGTTTATCGACACTTTTCTTCTCTTCGTTTTTCGTTTCCTCTTTTCCTTTCTATATTCGTAGACTTACCTCTCAAGGTTTCTTATCGTTCCTCTCTATTTTTTCGGGAGGAGTCGCTAGTTACGTTTCTTTATCTCCTTTTCTTGTCTTACCCTTTCTGATCTCTATAGAAGTTCTTTTAATCTCTGGTTCCCTTGTAAAGTACGTTTCTACCCGAGTTATTTCCTGTCTTTACCATACCTGGATTGTCTTCGTCTTCTATAATTCTTCTCCACCGTTCTTATGTATCTTGACATGTTTTGTCTAGAAGTACTGGTTCTATTAACGCTACCACACTAGTTGAGTGGATCTCAGTCTATAGGACCTTACACTTCAGTTCACCCGGAATCTTTCGTAGTGATACTTGTTTCGATCACCTCCACTACCTTAAGGTCACCTCGACAAAGTTTAGGACTTTCTACTGCGACACTTTCACGACGTGAGTTATACGGTCGTTCAAATCTTTTGAGTCGTCACCGGTGTCCTGACGTTTTCCAGTCAAAAGTAAGGTTAGGGTTTCTTTCCGTTACGGTTTCTTACGAGTTTGATGGTGTGTTAACGCGAGTAGAGTGTGCGATCATTTCATTACGAGTTTTAAGAGGTTCGGTCCGAAGTCGTTATGCACTTGGTACTTGAAGGTCTACAAGTTCGATCAAAATCTTTTCCGTCTCCTTGGTCTCTAGTTTAACGGTTGTAGACGACCTAGTACCTTTTTCGTTCTCTCAAGGTCTTTTTGTAGATAAAGACGAAATAACTGATACGGTTTCGGAAACTGACACACCTAGTGTTATTTGACACCCTTTAAGACTCTCTCTACCCTTATGGACGGGGGACTCTGTGGATATACGTCCAGTCCTTCGTTGTCAATCTTGACCTGTACCTTGTTGGTTGACCAAGGTTTATCCTTTTCCTCATGCAGTTCCGACATATAACAGTGGCACGAATAAATTGAATATACGTCTCATGTAGTACTCTTTGCGACTCGACCTCCTTCGTGTTCGACCTTAGTTCTAACGACCCTCTTTAGAGTTATTGGAGTCTATACGTCTACTGTGGTGGGATTACCGTCTTTCACTTCTCTTCGATTTTTCGGAGAACTACTTTCACTTTCTCCTCTCACTTTTCAACCGAATTTCGAGTTGTAAGTCTTTTGATTCTAGTACCGTAGACCAGGGTGGTGAAGTACCCTTTATCTACCCCTTTGTCACCTTTGTCACAGTCTGAAATAAAACCCCCCGAGGTTTTAGTGACGTCTACCACTGACGTCGGTACTTTAATTTTCTGCGAATGAGGAACCTTCCTTTCAATACTGGTTGGATCTATCGTATAACTTTTCGTCTCTGTAATGAAACGGTTGGTACAAGGCAGATCGGTTCCGATACCAAAAAGGTCATCAGTACATACCTACACTCTCAACCTGACACTTCTTTCGACTCGTAGTTTCTTAACTACGAAAACTTGACCCCACAACCTCTTCTGAGAACTCTCAGGGAACCTGACGTTCCTCTAGGTTGGTCAGGTAGGATTTCCTTTAGTCAGGACTCGTAAGTAATCTTCTTGACTACGATTTCGACTTTGAGGTCATGAGACCGGTGGAGCACGCTTCTCAACTGAATAACCTTTTTTGAGACTACGACCCTCCCTAACCTCCGACCTCCTCTTCCCCTACTGTCTCCTACTCTACCGACCTAGAGTAGTGGCTGAGCTACCTGTAATCAAACTCACTTGAGGCCCTCAACCACTACCTGTCCCTCTGGACCGCACGACGCTAAGTACCCCAGCGTTTCTCAGCCTGTCCTGACTCGCTGACTTGACTTGACTACAGTAAGAGTTTCATGGAGATACCTATTTGTCCGGTGACCGATAAAAGGTATGAAATGTCTACTCCATGGTCCCAAGTCTCCCCTCACTGCGGAACATCTTCCAGTGTGTCGAGTGGTTGTCGTCCAGTTCCTACTATTTAAATTAGAAAAAAAAAAAAAAAAAAAATGAAATGTTATGACATAACCAAAACGGTATGTAACTGTACTTAGGTGGTACCCACATGTTATGTGTGGCTCCTTTGGTCTTGACTTTCTCTGTGTACATGGGGTTACAAGTAGTGTCGTGACAAATAGTATCGGTCCTGTACCTTTTTAAATTAGAATACTGAGGTCAAGTCTACTCAAAGGTGGACGAGGAGGGGACGGAAGTAGATCTGTGTGGGAAGAGAGGATAAATTGTGAGCTGTCCCTACACGAGTCCTCCGACTCAGGTCGAGACTCGAGGTGACGTCTTAGGAAGATCTGATGAACAAGAGTCTGTACCCTTTCTTCGTCACACGTAGGGGTTTATAGGTAAAGGAGTGTAAGGTCTTTCGTTTTTCTGACTTATGGTTTCCTGACTACGAAAGTTTGACACCACGACCTCTTCTGAGAACTCTCAGGGAACCTGACGTTCCTCTAGGTTGGTCAGTTAGGATTTCCTTTAGTTGCGACTTATGAGTAACCTTCCTGACTACGACTTCGACTTCACGGTTATGAAACCGGAGAAGATTACACTTCTTGACCGAGTAACCTTTTTTTTTTTTGTTTGTTTGTTGACTACGACCCTTTCTGACTTCCGTTTTCCTCTTCCCTCACCGTCTCCTATCTACTAATCTATGGTAGTGGTTGAGTTACCTGTACTTAAACTCGTTTGAGACCCTCTATCGCCTCCTGTCTCCTCGCACCGTACGAAGCCAGGTGCCACACCGTTTCTCAGCCCGTGCTGAATCGTTGACTTGTTGTCATTGTTGTTTTTCCCGTGTTCAGGGTGTCCCTCGATGACCTTTTCGATGACTTAGAGTTCCGCTACTATCGTTTCACGATGTTTCTTCCGTCTCGGGTCCCAGGGTCACTTCGACCTTGCTTCCCTCGAGACGACGAGTCCAAATCTTTCCTCTCATTCGAAATTTTGTTTGTTTTTATATTTTATGTACTGGCGACGTTCAAGCTACGGACTTCGTCCCGTGAGTTTCGATCACGAGACCCTGTTGGGTCTCCCTGCCCCACCCCTCCCTCCACCCTCCCCCCAAGTCCTACCCCTTGTGTACACGTGTGCACCGACTAAGTACAGCGACATACTGTTTTTGGTGACGTTATAACATTTCGTTAATAAGGGGTTAATTTTATTTAATTAAAAATTTTTGTTTATTGTTCCTGGGTCCTGAGTGAGTTCCGTTTCTCGGCACTGAATGAAGTCGGTGGGTCCGAGTGCAAGTTAGTCGAGTTGTTTGACATCCGCAGGTTAGTGAAAGGGCCAGGGAGGGAGGGCAGAAGTGTGTTGGGAACGGAACGTTAGTCCGTGGGAGGGACACTAGGGTGAGTTGGCATAGGGGTACATTTTAAGAGCCCAGGGCAGGGGAAGGGTTAATCCATGAATTATGTTGAGCCTAGGAACACGGTGGTGTATTATTAAATGTGTCTTGTGAATTAATCGAAGAACCTATTTTTATTGTACATTAAACAAACCATTAATATACAAAGGTGTTGACGACTTTCGTTGAGTAATGTCCTTAAACCATGTGACTCCTATCTAATGGAATTAAGATAAAAGACAAATAAGTTAATATAGACAGCCAGAATTAACATAATATTTAACACAACTCGACCGTTTCCACTGATGTTTCGACGACAAGGAAGTCTAAAGTACCAACCAAACGTACAGGGGCCGTAAACGAGGTCCGAGATTGCCCGAGACGGCCGCGCCATTTTACTCCTGTACGATTCTGGGAAGTGAGTTTGTCCCTCCTTTTCAGCAGTCTTGAAACGGCTCCCGGGGAAATTGTGCCACACAAGGTTCTACTCCCATGTACCTATGTAAAAGGAAGTTTCGAAAATTATTAAGTCATCAATAAGCTTACGTATACTCTTTTTTATATTCATTGTAAAGGTTTGGTATTAAAGTTTGTTTAACAACGGACCTTACTTTGCATTCGTCCATGAATACAAATTTTTTGTGACTCGTTAAATACCCGTTTACTACTGTACTTTCTGAGTAATGACAAAATTTACACCACCGTTTTAATTACAAATTCAAGTTGTTTACCTTAGAGAAAATTCTATGCATGACTTTAAAATAACATTTTACTACGTTAGGGACTTTGTGTGAAATTTATTAACTCCACCACGCATACTTCCTCCTCTGTCATAATTCTTTTGTTCTGACTTCAGTAAAAGTTTCTCAGTAAAAGATACTCAGCTTCGACCTAATTCCCATGCACTCCCAAGTAATGTAAAAGAGAGATGAAACATACAGACTATTAAAAGTAGTATTATTGAAGTTTTAACTCAGTTAAATTTCTTTGTAAACCGACTTATTATTACATCCATTCCCTCAGTCGCACGAAAGGACAGTTCCTGGTCGACCATTCATGCAATCCGAAGTCCCAGGACACTAGAGACGCTGTGGACGAATTGACGACTGCATTGCTCTTTCGTCGGTGGTGCCTGTCATGTATGTACTTCCCCACGTGACACAAGGTTATTTCGAAATAAATGTTTTAGTCCCCTACCCAATATATCAAACATCTGGGTAGTCCATCCATTATCTGACTATTCCGTTTTCGGTCCTCTTCCGTCTTATCTTTTCCGACATTCTCCCTCTCTTCATGAGTTGAGGACGTTGGGACCCTGAAGGGAACGCCACCGACGTACGTACGAGTCGGCACAGACTGAGAAACGTTGGGGTACCTGACATCGGGTGGTCCGAGGAGGTAGGTACCCTAAAGGGTCCGTTCTTATGACCTCACCCAACGGTAAAGGAAGAGGTCCCCTACCTAGAAGGGCTGGGTCCCTAGTTTGGACGGGAGAGGACACAGAGAGTACGTAACATCCGTCTAAGAAATGGGTGACTCGGTAGCATTTATGCGGGTAGGGAACACCACCACCATTATTATTCTCTGTGTCTTTGCTCCTTGAGTCCCTGTTCCACTCCCGTCTTTTCGTCTAGTGAGAAGCTAGGTAAGTTACTGTAAAATAGTCTAGGTGTCCTCCACTCGTAGTGCAGTCGGCCGTACCACCCCCCGCCCCGCGCTCCCCACCCCGGACTTAGATAAAGACCAGTGGACGTCGAGGACGACTCTCGTCGAGTGTGTGTCTACGGTCTCGACTTCGTCGCCCTCTTACTTCCGAGGGACTGTCTCACATGTAAGCGTCCCGATAAAGACTCACTCCCAATAAGTACAATGATAACAAGACTGAGGCTTTCAGGAGAATGGAAACCCAAAGACAGATCTCTACTTCCTGTCCTCAACTCCTCCACTACGGTCCCCAAAGACCCGTGATCGGACTTAGGATCTTAGGTCGAGTATTAGTGTGAACTCTATTTCTGGAAGGGGTAAAGACCACAGGTGAGGGAAGACCTCTTTGTCGCACGGTCCCTGTAAGGGTTCCACCACTACCTCCGTTCTCCCCTCTCCAGCTCTGTCAGGTCTCTGACGCACTCCTTACCGTCGACGCCCTGAAGGGGCCACTAGGTCACTGATTCTGCGGTACGAGGGTTACGTCCCCGGACCCAAGCTAGGGACCGGTCCCTCGATCTAGGACGTACGGCGTTGACTCTCAAACGTACGGAGTCGATCCTCAAGCGTACGGTGTTGGTTCCCAGAGTATACGACGTTTTTGCTAGCTTCCAGGGCTCACAGTGTTGATTCTGAACCGGGTCGGTTTATTTATTTATAAAAAATTTTTCTTCTTCACTGTCGCCATACACCAGTAGGAGTTACTACTGTTGGTGTTTTGAGAGAGTTTCCGTTAGGGACCTGGAGACCTTTTCTAATCTGTACGACTTGAGAAGGAACCTGTGGAGGGGAGAGAGAGGTAACCTAGTAGGTCTATACTGTACTGAAACGGTAATTTATTAGTTTTATGGAGAGTGAGTTGTTTTACGAATAATTTGGGAATTAGACGTGGTCCGTGTCATAATCCTTGGTCTCTCTGACTCTTCTCAGGTAAACCAGGGACGGGAGATCCTCGCGTGTAACACTCAGTCACCAAGAGTTAATCCTCGTTGCTATAAGGACCTTCTATGTCCTGGTACAGACCTCTGTGCACACCAATAGGGTTGGTTCCCTTCCCTACGACGACTGCAGATCACCCATTTCCGGTTTCTACGAAGGTTTGTAAGACGCCATGTGTCCTACCGGGAGGATGTCTTTTCTTTAAAGGTCGGGGTTTATATTCACGTGGTTTGAACTCTTTGGGACGAGAGGGTCTTCTGTGTCTAAAATTTATTTACTGACACGCTTTCCACGTTAATATCTTGACACACGTTCATGTTGTCGACGTTTTCCTGTTCTAGACGAGGTTTTGTATTTGTGTCGAGGTCGGAATTTTCGTCTTCCTTTTTAAGAATAAACTGGGGGTACGGAGGAGATCTACTAAGAGGTGAAGAAACAAGGGAAATTGTTGTTTTTACTAGGGTTCTCAGTAGATGTTGCCGGTGGAGATGAAGAGGTAAATGGTAGGAGAGGAGATGATTGAGGTCCGGCCACGCACCGGTGGTGGTCGATACTTGAAACACTTCCAGGGAGGCACAACCGTCTAGGTGACCGGTTAAGAGTCAGGAGTAGGATGAGTTGTAGCCCGTACCGCGTTCGGAGGAAAGGAACTGGACGGAAGGATCCGTGGTGCGGTGGACAAAAAGAAAGATGGGACGACCGAACGGGGGAGTCGGAGGAACGACTACGAAGGAGTAGGAGGACTGGAGTGTGACCTCCACGGTTCTCAACCGTCGGAAATCGTACACCCGGTCTAGGTCAGGTGACGGGTCAAAAACGTTTATTTCAAAGTAATCTTGAGTCGGTACGTTTCAGAATACTGTAATTTGCGGTACGTTTAAGTCCCTCGTCGTACCTATCGGGTCCGGGGGTGGGACTCGAGGTCTCAGTGAATAGGTCGGTTGAATGAACTGTAGACAGAAGTGAACCTACATTTTCCTGTATTATTGCGCCGGGTTCGTCTCGATCTCCTCCGTAGGAGGGGGGGGGGTAGTGGTATATAAGGGGTAGAGTTGTTTGTCGTTGAAGGTAGGTGGTACAATCTTGGGATCCCAAAACGGACAAACACGTTTGACCCACTCCTTTCGTGTGTTTAAGGGACATTAGAGAAACTCTGAAAAGACATTTAGATTTTAATAGGGGTTTAAGGTTTCAAATAGTTGATTTGAAAACTATTTCAAATCAAATAGTTTTGATTGGGGTCCTCCGTGAGAAAGAGAGAGTAAGACCTGAAGAGAAAGAGAGCGAGGTGTCGTTCATTTTCGCCAGGTGGAAGGTCCATGCAGGGTTTGGACTAGTAAGAGTGGTGGAGGTGGTTGTGGAGGATCGGGTCCTTCGACAGGACCGAACAGAGGGTCGACCTAATGACGTTACTTCGTAGGGTCCACGGGAGAATAGGGGAAGAAATAGTTACGTCGTCGGAGCCATTTAAAAAAAATTGTACGTATTCCAATATAGTGAAGAAACAAATTTAGGGAGGTTGTTAAAGGGTAGTGTAAAACCTTATTTTAGGTTTGAAGAAAAGTATCGGGTGTTTAGGATACCCTCGACGTAGACGGGTGGAGAGTCTTTGACAGAGAAGGGTGAAGGGTAGACTAGCGAGAGGAGATCGGTGGGATCAGACAAGGGACTTGTACGGTTCGGGTGGGTGGGGATGGGGTCCCCGGTCCGTGAACGACAGTGGGAGACGGGTAGGGGGAGTGTCGACTGAGGGAATGAATTGAGTCCCGAGACGAGTTTGCAGTGGGGGAGTCTTTCTGGAGGGGACCAGCCAGACAGAGTGTGCGTCGGAGTAGGTCACCCAGAGAGTGGATGAGACGACATAAAGGAACGGATGGGCATAAATAGAATAACCACTAAGTAAGAAAATAATACAGTAGGGGTGGTCTTTCATTCCCTGAAATAGATGGAATAAATAGTGACGTGGACCAACGGAACTTGTACGGGTCATGTGTCATCCACAAGTTTATAGACAACTTACAACATACAACTCACTTTTTTCTTCAGTTTCTTTCGAAGGTTCTCCTTCACTAGTGACTCGACTCCGTACCTGATATGGATACAATTTAGAGGAACCACCGTGTCATTGGTGGAATTTATGGAAACCCCATAAATGGTATTTATGGAAACCCCTTAGGAGTGAGAACGGTGGGTAGTAGAAAATAAGTAAAAAAATTTATAACCTCATATCAACTAAGTGTCACAACACAATCAAAGTCTACATGTCGCTTCAATAACAATATGGACATATATATCAGTAAGAAGAAGTCTAAGAAAAGGGTATATCCAATAATGTCTTCTAACTGATATCTCAAGGGACACGATATATCATCCAGGAACTGCGGTAGACGATAGCACCATTTAGATAATCTACGGAAAGAGACTAGTTCTAGACTCTGTGTCCTACGTCTCACCCAGGATGTCCGAAAAAACTAAAACTTTTCACACAGGGCGTTTGGGACGGTTCTTTGGGACTTGTCAAAGACAAGGGGATTGAGGTCCGAGACGGAACTGGGACGGGGAAACCTAAGAGTTAGAATACTCGACGGGGAGAGAGAAAAGGACGGGTCTCTTAGATAGACCACGAAAATTCACTTATTGACAAAGACCGAAACGGTCACCTACCCCTCCCCGGAAGATCGACGTCCATTGTTGAACGTTCCTCCGTGTTGTGTTTTCCTTTACTATTCCGTACTTATGGTTTATAAGGAAGTTCCATATGTCTGTATGATAGGGAACCGTGAGGGATCCCTGAGTTCAACTTTTTGACGTTTTGATAAAAGGACCTCGTAGAGAAGAGATATTGTTTTGTCCCGTAAAAGACGTTCTATAACTACAATCCGGTTGTAGTAGTCGGAGGTAAAAACGAAGGAATTTTACTTTAGTCCGATCGGTTGACTTTCAAAGGAGGAAGGAAATAGTTTTAATGATAGTGTCGGTAATGGTAGAACGCAAGCAGGTCATTGAAGTCGACCAGTTCCTTATAATTGTATGTCCGAGGGGGGTTTCGGAGACTCAAGTTCCGTGATTTCCAAGAAGTCCACCTTTATCGTCGGACAATTTTTTGTTTGTTTTTAGGGTGAGTTCTCAGTAGTTCTGGCAGGTTGGCGATGACTGGGGACTGGGAAGGGTGACTTGTGACGTCAAAAAGAGTTCCGTCGACGTCCATTCTACAAGTAAGTTTGGTCGTCCTTCTCTTCTATTTACGACTCGGACGTGTGAACCTTTGAAGACGACTGAATCGTCGTACGGTTGTCTCTACGACTTGAGCAGTGAGTAGGGCTCCTCGACGTCACTCGGTCTCGGTCGGGTAGAGTCTGTAGTAGAGGACCGTGACCTATGGTCCCCTCGGCCATGTTACCACCAGACTCGTCCCTCCTGGAGTCCTGACTCGTTCGACAATGACCTTTTAGTTTTGTGGACCGTCTGGGTTCCTGTACCGACCAGGGTAAAGATAAACGGGGTTTAATCGTAGTTTCAGTTCTTCTCAATCCCAATTTACGTTTGTGGAGTACGAGGTTGGTGTGGTAGATGTATACCAAGGAGTATGTGTGGTACATGAACCGGCGGATGCAGAAATAAGTACGACAAGAGAGACCGACCTATTCGGGTCCGTCTAACGAATAAAAACGGTTTCAATCGTAAATTATACCTGTATTAATACCACTTTGCGGTACCTAGGGTACACCGTTAGAAAGGGGGTCGAGGTGTCAACTTTAAGATGAGTAGGTAGCTCGGACAAGAAGGAGGGGTGGACACGAACGAGACTAGATTAAGTAAAGGGACACCAGAGTTCGTTTGACAAGAGATGGAATAGTAGAAAGAACTGACCCACAAGTCAAGGGGTGACGGAAATGGTCTATTTGAGTGAGAAGGAGGCCAATTTAGGTAAAGTAGAAGAACTGTCCGTTACCACGACTTCAGTCTTGAGAGAGGTGTCTTGAGATTTTCTACACATCGGAAGGGAAAGGAACCGGTTGGTCAGGTGTTCATAACCTACATGGCCAGTAGGTAGTGAACGGTCCGTGATAAGGTCCACGGCCCCCATGAGTCATTTCGTCTGTCCGTTCGGGGTCGGAAGAACCTCACGTGGCCCCTCAGTCCTGTCACTTTTGTTAGTAAAATTCGTACTATTTCGGTAGCCCCGTGTGCTCAGTTACGACCAAAAGAAGAAATATACTTAAAATATTTGTAATGTGTCAATTTCACTGAAATGGACAAAACACAGACCTTGTATTCTAGGAACTCCCTTTTTGGGAGTTAGTTTCCCGTCCAGTTTTATTTAGTACATCGATCTCTATTCAAGTCATTTGACTGAGATTCAGGGAATTGACTCTCTGAGGTTATAGTTTGTCGGGAATAAACCTGATCAATCTATACAAGACCAGGAATATTTACACGTGGGTGGATTCAGACGGTGAACCCGGTGACCTTGTCTTCCCAGAGTGCTTACGTGTCACCGAACTTTAAGTTCTTAAGTAAGTTGTTTGTGTCGGAGTATTGGATGAGTTACGTTTTGGGGTGCAACTCACGACTTCCCAGAAACATACACAACAGAGGAGGTGACCTTCATGGAAGGGGGTACAGGTGCACCGAGGAAAGGAGAGAGTAATTCCACAGACGAGTGTGCAGGAGGATAGTCTCTCAGACACCTAAGTGAGTCCGACAGACAGTCAGTGAGGTCAAGGGGCGAGACGGCCGTGTTCCGTCCTCTCGTAGACGGGGACGGGAAGTCAGTCGACATCGGTCGGTCTACACACGACTTCGGAGATTCTCGGCCATGGACTGAGGAGTGTGGGGAAGAGGGGATGGGTACTGTCGGTCAGTTCGAGGTGTCCCGTGTCTCGGACGGGTAGACCGAGAGGTTCGCCTCCCTACCCCTTGCCTCAAGGGTCGACTGGGAACCTGTCCGTACGACGTACTTACCCTTTATTTGGGGATAACAATGTCCGGTAATTCTATGTCCCCAATAACGAATACGTTGTATTCGTTTGGGTAGGATCGACTAGGTCGAAAAGACTTTTGGGATACCACTTCCCGGAGAGGGTTGTGAGAGGCAGAGAATTAGGACGAAAATAGGATCGAGAACGGTGTTAGATTGTAATGTAATAAACAGTGTTCAAGTATAAAACAAGGGTAGGGAACTTACATTCGGGGGACTCCCGTCCCCGAACAAGGTCAGTAACTTCTAAGGACCCCGGAAGATTTCATACGGACCTGTGTCCTCCGTGGTATGCATGAACACCTTACTGACTTGTGTGTGTGTCTATCTCCATCCACTCTTTCTTACCAAGGGTAAGAGTTGTTTTCTATAGGAATCGGAGTCTTACGTCCTCGACGTTTTTCGGTGTCCTTTCCGTGGACTGAGGACCCTCCCGTCACTACGTTCAAGAGGGTCTCGCTACTGAAGACTCTACTCAGGGCTTCCCAAGGTCTCTCTCCGTCTCGTCTTCGTGTCCGTTCTTCGGTCCCCATGACTTTGTGGGCCTCGTCCCGAAAAACAATACAAAATAGTTCGGTTGTTCCTGTTCGTGACCTGTTTTTTGTTTTCCCCTCGAAGCGTTAACTTAGCTAAATCCTTTGATAAATTTATGTCAAGTTTTCTCCAGACATCCCGTCCTGAAGAGTTTCGGAGTTTACTCTATTGCACAACATTTATAAGCTCCCAAAGGACTACAAGTCCCAAAGGACTAAGACTTGTAGAAGATTTGAATAAAACCGAATTTGAAAAGAGACCTTCCTTTTGGAGAACCCTGGTTATAAGGAACCTTAAGACAAACCCCTTCCGTCTTGATCTCCTTTAACTTTTCTCTCCCCTCTCTTACCTCCGACCCCCAATCTTTCCACCGATCTCCAGTCTTTAGTCCCATTCTCCGAAACATGCTGGTCATTAAAGTGTAAAGTAGACTTCCGTTACTTCAGACGTAACTCCTAGGGGGTAGTCTCTTTTTTCGAAAGGTCCACCACGTCAACCATTTCTTGGTCGGATGGTTACGACCCTCCACGTTCTCTGAGGTCAAGTTAGGGACCTAGTCCTTATAGGGGACCTCATCCTTTACCGTTGGGTGAGGTCTTAAGAACGGACCCCTTAGGATACCTGTCTCTTCAGACCGCCCGATGTCAGGTGCCCCAGCGGTTCTCTGTATGGACTCGCGTGTGTGCGTGTAGTGTCTTTTCCCCACAGGAACGTCCGGGAAAGATGTCGTGGTGAACTACCCGGTCCTCTGGGTACCTGCCCCTCAGTCCTTTAGTCCACGGAAATCGGTCAGGAACATAGTGAGGCTTGGGGTAGAAGGTGTAGCTGAATTACCGAACTCAATTTATGTAGAAAGACACCAGAGTCAGTTGACAAAACAAGTTATTCCACTGAAACTATGGTAGTCGCTAATACTACAACCTACAGATTCCATAGTGTAAAGGTTTATTAGCACGTCTTTAGGTAACATTCACCGCCTTCCCTGGGACCTGTTACTTTCTTACCACATTGGAACTCCGGTCCTCTTGACGGTCGAAAGACCAAGGACGTGTGTGGACAGAGGAAGGAGGGGTCCCTTCGAGGTCAGGGGTTGTCACTAAAAGTTGTGAGAACAGCGAGCACCTTAATCGACGAAGCACCGAGGTCGACTTAGCAGATTACGTTTCTCGTTCTCCCTCCCCTAGTACCGTACTTCGCCTCGACGGGCGGAATAGTGTACACCAGTCGACACATCGTCTTTTATTTAAATTCTTTGGGTTTGTTAATTTGACAGTGAAGGGTAATCTCCTTCTTGTAAGTTTCTACGTTGATTATCCCTTTCTCTTTGTCCTTTCTTTCATATAAACTACCTCGGTCACGTCGCTGCCTAAAAGGTGAGGGTCAGATACTACCGTTCTGTCGGAGGACCCGTCGAATTCTATCCCTAGACGACAAAGTTTGATGTATATGGTCCGTGACCCCTCCTGACGTCCCCGACCCCGCCTCCCGTCTACTCTTCCCACTGTCGTTCCTATTTCTTCTCTTGGTTTAAGTAAGTGCACCCTCTGGTCAGACAGACACCACACCGTTGTTTCTATGACTCTCGTGTTCTCCGTCACCTTCCGTTGACGAAGATTGGATTCTCCGTTTTCCGTGGAACTGTACCTCTTGGAGTTCCCGTAGCCTGTTCCGTCCCGAGCAAAACGTAGACATAAAGAGAAAGTTCAAGAGTCCCAGAGGTATACAAAATAAACTAGAAGCTTTCTTGAGACTCTCCATGTGGTTGGTTCCACTGCCAGTTGTGTCCACTTCGTGCGCCACTGTCTCAGCCTTGCTACCCCACACATCTACCTTCCCGTCCGTAGAGCTCAGGTGATACCATACCCTCCCTCTTTCTCGTCCTCCCCTGTCTCTCGTCTGACGTCCCTGAGAACCCCGCGGACCTATTCTCGAATGTGAAATGGGACCTATTTCTTCTTCTTTGAATGTTCCGTTATCATCTTTATTACTTAAAACGGGACCCCTGTAGTGGTTTCGAAGTTCTCACCTCTAATTATACGAGTTTCGAGGGGAAACCACCACACTCGTCACCGACCACCACTTGTACACCCTTCCTTCTGCCCTCAGTCCCAGGTTCACTTTCCACTGTCCCTGGGTCACCGTGTCTCTCCCTCCGTCAGTGGGTCTGAGTCCGTCAGTTTCTTACGCGTCTAGTCTCCTGGGCTACACCTCGGCCTCTACCAAGACAGAATGTCCTCGTTCCGTGGTTTGTCGTTAGTTCGTACACGCTATTTCGCGACTAAACGAAAACCAGGAAGATTAATCAACTACTCTTTCAGGGGTAAACCACGATTATCTAGAAGTTGTGGGAAGACTGTGAAAAATTACAGGGAAAGTTTCTCTCACACTATACGATTCGGAATCACCTTTTATCGTGGGTCAATATAAATTATCGAGACACAACACACAGGAGTAAAATTAAAACGAAAATTCAAACACACACACACACTAACACACACAATGAAATGACAACGGTAGATAAATACCGTTCCCTTTGACCAAAGATAAAAACCGTCACTATATCGTAAAGGAAAAATTTACATAAAAGAAAATTTCTACATTTCTTTTCGTGACACCCCCTTCTTTCCAGTTAGCAGTTAGTCAATTTACATCGTAATGGTATACTGGGTTGTAAGACACCCCGTATGTGGGTTTTCTTAACTTTTGTCCACGAGTTGTTGTTGTTTTTTTAACACGTGTTTACAAGTATCGTAGTGACAAGGGTTATCAGTTTTCGACCTCTGTTGTGTTTACCGGTAGTTTCCTACTGACCCATTCGTTTCACACAAATGGGTGTTACGTTATAATAAGTCTGTATTTTCCCTTATTTCGTAGTTATGTACGTTGTTTCACCTACTTGACTAGAGTACAACGCTGACTGTTAAACATAAAAACTATGGTGACGAATCTCCGTCTCCATCCATACGAACCCCTTGTCTTTGCAGGGATGTACGTCGACTTGGTCTCTAAAACCGTCGAAATTACTTAAGAAGGTTGGTTAACGGGATTGGGTGTAGTTGGTATTTTCAATTATCTAAGTAAATGCTCTATATTGAACGAGAACGACAAAAAACCTCTTTACGAGTTTAATTGTCTCTCGAATAGTAATTAAATGAGAACGAGAAAGGAGAACGGGTTCATAGGGCTTAAAGAACTGAGAAAAAAAAGGGGTAGTTCCAGGTTCTCACTGCCCCTTTAAGACAAGAGTTTCTGAAACCACCTCCGTGCAATTAGCAAGTCTGTTGAGGGGTGTTCCGGTACACACTCGATGTACTTAGTGGGGAGACCTTTCCTATAATTCGCGGATACACGTGTTCACAGACACGGAAAACGTTAGACGAGTCACGGGAATGAGTTAGACGGTGTCGTGAGGAGTCGACGGTCCCTTCGGCTACCTTTCCTAATTGTAGGAGCGTGTGTTTCAAGACGGACCCGAACTGTGGTTGGGGTTCTATCCTCTTGTCTAAGACGACCTACGACGACCCTATTTCTCCGTCCTCGTAGTTGACTGTGAACGGGTGACTCTCGAAGCTTCCAAAACACTTTACACTCCGAGTTTCACACTGCGTCTGTAGTGAATAATTCGTGGATGACATACCACCCCGAAGGGCCCACCGAGTCGCCATTTCTTAGACGGACGGTTATGTCGTCTACGTTCTCTACTCCCAAGTTAGGGACCCAGCCCTTCTAGGGGACCATCTCCTTTACAGTTGGGCGAGGTCACAAGAACGGACCTCTTAGGGTACCTGTCTCTTCGGACCGCCGGATGTCAGGTACCCCAACGTTTTCTCAGCCTGTGTTGACTCACTAGTTCTTATCTGGACTCGCTGATCCTTGTCGTGTCGTGTCATATCTACCACGACCCGGCGCTCGTTTGGAGTTTTGGGTCTCGGTCCCAAGAGTAGATCCGTGGCGGATCGTCCAGACCTCTGTAAAACCGACCAGTGTCGATCCCGAAGCCCTAAAGTGATGATCTTGGTCCCCTCTCCGGTCCCTACGACGATCTACAGTGTACCACGTGTCTTGTGACAGGGGTGGGGGTGTCGTTTCCACGACTCCGACCCTTCGGGACGGGTTCTCGGTTTGATCTTACTCCAAGTTTAGGACCGGGATGGTGAACGGTGGACACACTTACGTCTGTGTGCGGAATGCCAAGGTACTCAGAGTCAAGGAAGTAGACATTTGACCCCTACTAGTCCGTCGGATGAAGAAGTACGACAACGTACCTACTTCATACAATCATAGGGGTGAGCTTCTAGGAATTGAATTAGTATAAACGTTGTAGGAAAAACGGTATTTTCCGTCATCTAAGGCCCGTAATCTTGTAGACGCCTCCTGCTAATAAGACAGATGGTGTGAGGGATTCCGATAGCCTCATTTTGATAAATCCTTGGTGACTTCAGGATCTTCACAAGATCCTTCCTAAGATTCTACTCCTGAGCTGAATCACCTTAGTCCTCGGGGAGCCGGTTTTGTCTTTGGAATAATGGCACTCTTCTCGTTTCAGTCAGAAGTCCTTCCACCCCCAGACCCAAGATTCGACCTCGTAGAATTGAGGGAGGGTCAAACCCTTCTCTTAATCTCGTAATTCTTTCGAACCTAAATTCGGATTTCGTGGTCGGGTGGAGAGGTATAACGAAACGATCCCGGCGGTATGCGTTCACGGATTGCTGTCTGATCTACTGAATTCTCTTTAAATCGAAGAGCCACCACCTCCGATGTTCAGACTCTCGTTCCGCAGTCGTCCCAACCGAGGAAGACTCCGGAGTGAGGAGCGGAACGACTGCCGGCAGAAGAGGGACATAGATGCGTGTCAGATGGAAGGCACGTACTGACACAGGAGTAAAGGAGACCAATATTGTTGTGCTTAGTGTAACATAACCCTGGGTGCTGACTCGTTGAAGGGGAAGTGAAAAGTGAAAGTACGTGACCTCTTCCTTTACCGTTGGGTGAGGTCACAAGAACGGACCTCTTAGGGTCCCTGGCCCTTCGGACCACCCGACGGCAGATACCCCAGCGTGTCTCAGCCTGTGCTGAATTCACTGAATCGTCGTCGTCGCACTGGAGTGACATGGAATGAATGGAGACATTTGTGGGGTAGAGGTTTATGTCAGTGTAGGACTCACGGGGTCCCGATCCTGAAGTCGTATCAAAAATCCCCCTGTGTCAACTCGGACACTGTGAGAGTTTGTTAATTGCGGTTCTATAGGGTCCAAGGAGGATAGGAGTCCACTCCGGTCTCCGTACGGAGAGAAGGGACCTTTGGTAACCCTAAACTTTTGGAGATCCGTGGTCCTACCCCTTCCTCTTAAAGGGTGAGATATCCTCCCTCCTTTTCGTGTCTGAGATGCACGTTTAGTTCATATTCCCTGAACCTTTCGACTTAGAACTTGCTTCGTGTAGGAAACCTTTCGACCTAGAACTTGTTTCGAGTAAATCCGAACCTCATAAGGTTCGTCCAATGTTGTAATACAAACACGAAGACGGTCACTGGTGTAGTGTAGGGGTTTTGATGACTTTGCCTGGGAAAGTAAGTTACGGTTACTTTGTCCTCAACGAACCCTTCCAGAACGGGACCTTCTGTTCCTCGGTCCCCCACCTTCCATCCGTCACTTTCGTTTCGACCGAAGTCGAGAGCAGACGGAGAATAGTACCCTCCCCCGTACGTACACCGTACGTCCACCTCTTAATTGAGTGTCCTCTCTTCCCCTTTCGCGACCCGAGTCTCCATCTTCTTTCGTGTAAAGATAAGGTATGAAATCTTTTCCCTTGAAGTCTTCCAAAAGTCGGGGTGGAGGGGTAAAGTCCCGTACCGACTGTATCGTGTCTCCTCTGTTAGCAGGAGAAAGGACAGGACCTTTTGGTGATGTGTGTAGAACCGTACTTTCTGTGCTCTCTAGAGTGATTATGAGATCACAATGTCGGTCGACTATGTTTGTGCATGTTGGCTCGACTAATAATTCTGTAACTTTACGGACCCAAAGCTAACGGTGTCGGAAGTCCCGGAAGTTCGGGGAGTCGGTAAGTCAGGGAGGGAGTCATTGGAGGGGGGTGGGGGTGGAAGAGTATTAGTCAGTACTTTCCTGATCACGGGTTGTGTTACCCTCGAGGTCCTAGAATGTTTCTCCCAGACACGAGACTGAGTAGTGACTGACAGGATCAGGGAAGCCTAGCGACATATGGTTCCTTGGTCTCTGACCCACCGAATATTTGTTCTGCATAAAGAAAGAGCGTCAAGACCTCCGACCTCCAGGTTCTAGTCCCGTGGTCCTCTAAGCCTCAGATCACTCCTGGACGAAGAGCTAAGTGTTTCCATCGAGAAGAGTGACGCAGGAGTGTCCCGTCTTCCTCCACTCCTTCGAGAGACCTCAGAGAAAACAGCGACGACAAGTCAGCGGTTCAGTGCAGACTGAGAAGGGCTGGGGGACCCGACGTCGTGGTCGGTCCGGAGGGACAGGGAGTGGTAGAGGGCCTCAAACGGGTACAAGTACAAGTGACTTAGTCGTTACGGTAGGTTGGTAGAGTAGGAGACGGTGGGAGAAGAGGAGGACGGGAGCTAGAAAGGGTCGTAGTCCCAGAAAAGGTCACTCAGTCGGTAAGTGTAGTACACCGGTTTCATGACCTTGAAGTCGTAGTTAGGAAGGTTACTCATCGGGAAATTCTGACTGAAACTGGAGGAACGACAGGTTCTCTGAGAGTTCTCAGAAGAGGTGTGAAACATTCGTAGTCGAAAAGTCCCAGAGAAAAATATTCCCAAGGTGGGAATACTGGATTAGTGGAGGGTTTCCGAAATGGTGGACCATGTACCCCCAACCCAAAGTTGTATACTTAAAACCTTCCAGCATTTGTCAAGTATTGTTACTAGTACGAAATAATCACCAATTTATAAAACTTCGAGGGGGATGCGGAGAATTATAGTTGGATTTAGGGAGAATGAAAGTGCATGTTAAGGAAAGTGACGTGGATGAGGACGGTGTCTCTGTCTCTAGTCAGTCAGGGACGGTGAGTCCGTTATAGGGAAAGTCCACCGTCCCGTCACTGGCAGTGTAGGAATAGGACGGAAGTGAAAAGACTTCTTTTCTTGTTTGGAAACGTAGGGATGGCAAGTGGTGTTTCGGACACTGTCCTCGGGTGGAGGTCGGTTGATCCTGTACCAAGACGGGGCGTGGAGGACCGTTTAGTATTATCAGTTCAGGGTGTTCTACTAAAAGGTGACCCTTTAAAATGTGCAATTTCGTTAAGAACTTTGTTGTGACTATGTCTGTGTGACCGACTCGTTACGGCCCACTGATTCTTACTTATTAGCATCTTGAGGGACGGTCCGAAGTTTTATAAATAATAAAAAAATCTTTAAGTTTAATAAAGTGACATGAAATATGACCCTAGGTAGTAAAAGACTCCAAAAGGTAAATGTGTTACTCTTTATAGTTTCTCCACTTCTGCGCGTCGTGGGTCCCTTATATTTTCACTCCACGTCGATTTAATTTATATAAGGTGTCGTCTACAGTATTTTCTCTACGTTTGATTGTGTTACTCTATTGTGACCGTGGTCCAGTTAATCTTTTTAGAAACAAAGTTCACGACCGGTATCAATCTGATGTCTCCATGAAATAGTATCGATAATCTTTATAGGTCACCAGGTTAGAAAGACCTTCGGTTAATCGTCATTTCCTGACAATTTTTTGTCGGTGTCAATTGTATTTTTATTAGATTATTTACGTGTTGAAATCTCCTAAACACTCTAAGTCTCTATATGTTTCTTTTATTTTTGGTGGAAACTAGAGTAGACGTTTGTCGATGATAATTGGAAAACTATATATAGGAAGATTAGAACAGATATAGAATATAGATTTGTGTAAGTATTTTATACGTATAACTAGTACATTGAAGTATATATCGAAAATTAAATGAAATATAACATAGTCCATTAAGTATACATTAATAGTTAAGTTGAATAAATATTCGTAAAAGTAGACGATGCAAAAGGTCAGATACCTATGTAACTCTAAATGAATTATTAAAGCTAAAGAAGTATAAACAACGATAATTTGTGTTGTGGAGTTTATTTTTTTGTGGAGTCACCTGTGTCGCCCCTTTCCTCTCCCACCCTGTTTACCTCTTTTCTGATCATACCTTTGTGTATGTAATGAGATGTATGCTATCTATCGGTCGCCTTGAAACGACACGCTATATCCCTCGAGTTGGGTCACGAGACTCTGTCGGACCTCCCCACCCTACCCCGCCCTCGGCCCTCCCCCCTAGTCCTCCCTGCCTGGACACCGACTAGGTACGACTACTTACCGTCTTTGGTTGTATTGTAACATTTCGTTAATAGATAAAAAAATTTTTTTTTGGTGGAAGCCCTTGTCGAAACGTTCTTTTTATCCAACATTCGTACGCACCACTGCTTACAATTGACCTGAGTAACACCACAAGTAAGACGTTATCTATGTTTATAGTTTAGCAACGTAGCAAATGGACTTTGATTGTATTATAATAAAGTCAATACGAAGTTAAATTTTTTTTTTTTTTTTCTCATTTGTTCCCCTCCCTTTTTTACTTATGGTTAATTGGTTCCACTTTTGGTTGTCGTTAATTGAAAATTTCCCGTAGACTGGTATTTCGAGCCCAGAAGTGGGCCCCGACGGTAGAAGTTTTAAGGCATCCGTCTTCGGGGCGGGGAGTCGACCGCGACCTCGGAGACGTTCGTGCAGGAAAAGATGTCGAGGGTCGCAGAAGGGTATCACTGAGACAGTAGGTGAGCAGTTAGTTGTGTAAAGGAGTCGGGGTGTTTATAGAATGGAAATGTTGTTAAGTGAATCTTTTATTCCCCAAAACACAAACAAAAAAAGTCAGGTTCCTGATATCTGTATGTTCTGTTATCCCTAGAACTTACCGTGAGTGAGGGAGACCGTTCTTAAAGGATTGCACCTTCTCTGTTCTATTTCGTTCTCTGTAGGGCGGTAAACACTGTTGCCTGATCTTTAGCCGTTTTTTTTTGAGTTCACAAAACTAAAACTCTTGACGGCAGGTCTCCTTTTAGGTCCTCGACAGTTCCGCGGGGACGTCGGACTGTCGGAGCCCCCTGTCCAACCCCCACCCCCACTACACCGGGGGAGGCGCGACTCCGACGAGGAGCCCGGTGTCACGACCTACCACTGGACGTCCGTCCGTGCACCCACCACCGGACAAGGGCTTAGGTCTCAAGGACTGAAACTGGGATCCTGTAGGAAGGACCGAAAGTAGGGGGTGGGAGTCTGGAGACTTTCGCCACGAGGAAAGACATCGGAGTACCGGGGGTTTAGTGACTACGTAGTGAGTTCCGAAATTGACATGGAGAGGAGGTTGGTCTAAGACTCAATGTACCTTCGTTTATTGGAAAAAGACACACGTACACACGTGTATGTGTGTGTACGTGTGTGGACGTAAAAAGAATAACCTCTGTCACCGAAATGTTACAACATAATCAAGTCAAATAATCATAATATCATAATCAAATCAACATAATCATAATCGACACGTTGTGTCACTTAGTCACTATACATATGTATATAGGGAGGGAGAACCTGGGGGGAGAGTGGGATAGTAGGGTGGAGAGATCCAGTAGTGTCCCGTGACTCGACTCGAGAGACACGATATATCGTTCCTTCGTTTATTAGACTAGTGTCTATATAGATATCTTGTAAACCCGGGTCCAAAATGTCCGAGTTACTTCTTACTTGTATAAGTATTTGGTCATTCTTATTTAGTTAAGGTTCCTCCGATACTTACCCAAAGTCTCCCAGACACACGGGGACTTTGACTGTACCATAGTCTACGTCCGAGGACTTATAAGGAGACCCCTTCTCGGACATCGAGAGCAATCGGATATTTCACTAGGGCTGAGGAGGAGAGGGGTCTAGTGGGGGTTTCTTAGAATTTAGGGAACCTACTCATCCATCCGGATCGAAACTCCACGGTCACTAAAAGTCGAATATAAGCTCGCACTCGAAAATAAAACGCACCCTTTTTTGTCTGTGTCAACCCCTGGTTACCTTTTGTTAATTGGAGAAAGTTCAGTCACTCTAAAATTTTTTCCTTTTTCTAGGAACGTTGAAGTCGTTTTAGTGTTTCCCTTTGTTTGATGGTAGGGTTAATTGTACAAAAGAGAAACTTATCCATTGTCCCAGTGGGGGTACCTCTCTTGGTCCGTAGCACGTAATTAATTCGTTTGTAAGAAAGAGACTTACGACGTAACATAAAAGACCTAAAAAAAAAAAAATGAGACGAGGACGCATGGATAAAGATTATTTACTTATTAATGTTTTTTTTTATGGGTAAAGGTAGTATACGTTTCAACATTTTAAACTTACCTTTCCGTTTCGTAAACCTTCCTCAGTCCGCCCGACACAAACAAGGAACCCTCCACACTCCCCTTTTGTCTCCTTCTCTATTTGTTACCTTATCATGGGTCTCGTCAAAGACGGTATTCGTTTACAAGTTTTGTGTCCCCTCATGTTGTCTGTCGTTTCCTATTAAAGGATCGACTTTGTAGTGTCTCCCCAGACCGACAAAGAAATCCTATATGTTTTCATAATGGTTTCATTATACACGTGTTTGTCCTTATGTGAAATTATTCATTACTACTAATTGACTTGACGTTTTTTGAAGGGAAAAACTCTAGTAACCGTTAATGAGATTTGCAACAGAAGACATCTACGTGAAGAGTCGGTTTTTGTAAAGGTGATCATTTATACTGCGCTCGACTGGATGAATACAAGTATAAATATACACACACTCTCTCTCAACTATATATGTATCCAAAAGACGAAAAGTTTATATTAGATGGGAAACCTTACTACATTTCAGGAGACCCCTAAATCCCACTACTACGTCCCAAGTATTTAAGGAGGGGGTACGGTCCGTTTAAATATGACTTAATGAGTGGGTGAATGTCTTTCACTCCTACAACCAAAAGTCGGTTTGGGTTCCCGGATTTCATAGTCCTAAACCCCTAAAAATCTTTAAGTTCTTGAACTCTCCACGTCTCAGATCCTCAATCCTTCCTGGAGCCTCCACTAGGTCAGGTTCGAACGGTCACACTCAGACTGAGACAACACAGGGACTGTCTACCGTCAGTGAGACCCGAGTCAGTCCAGGTTGTCTGTGTAATAAGATACTTTATAGTGTCAGAAGATAATCTCTGGACTAACGGTTTTGAATAAGAAGTATTGTTGGTATATTAAAGTGGGAGACCAGAGTCAAGACAGGGGTCTTGTTGTTGTTGTTGTTTTAATTCTGAATTGGAAGATGAGACATTCTCGGGTACCCCATAAACTTGTATAGAGAATGGCAGAGACTCTAAATAGAAGAGGTCCGACTTAAAAGGATTTATAAATAAGACTCTGAGAGTAGTATGCAATAAATCTATGATGTATTAGGACCTCCGAGAAGAAGACCTGTATGACTTCAAAAAGTTGTAAGTAGAAGTTTATAATGGGGGGGGTTGATTCAGTTCAGAGGTCTACGCAATCACAACGACCTCTGTCGCAGTCCACCTGGTTGATCGGTGACGAGGATGTGGAGACGATTGTCTTCTTTTAAAACGAGGTCACCGTCAATAGGTGAGAACCTCTTCTTAAAACTAATACTTAAAGTTAGTCACTACAAGTTCTCTACCGTATACTGAGTCAAACCCGGTTACTTTACATTGTCCTGTAGACGAGATAATTTTCCTCTCTCCCTCCCGGGTCTTATTTCAGAGTACAAAGAATGAAAAGAAGGAAAATACTTACGACCGTACACTTCTACGCTGTCGACCCTGTCTTCGTCGGCAGAACACCGGTTGCACTTGGTCGTAGACTCCTTCCGTTTTGTCCTTACCTTCCTGGACCCGGGAGTTGCCCGATGACCCTATGATTTGGTCGGGACCCCGTGGAGCAATTTGTTGTTTTGATTTACAGGACTACCAAATTCGGTCTCGACCAGTTTATGAGACGTTGAACCTCGCCTTCTCTGAGGATTGTTGGCTTTTCCATATTCTCTTGATAGTGGAGAGAACTAAATCTGTAATATAAAGATCTCTACACCCGAAATGAAAAAATTCTTGGGATAGTGAAGAACCCTGGACGACTCATAGAACCAGTTCCGTTTTGTTTACTCCTTTATTTGTTTTTAGGACACTAACTCCTAGTGTTAAAGTCTACGAACGTCTCTGGTACGTCAATTGTATTTACACACTTAGACTGATCTACACTCTATGGTCCCTCGCTCCTCCCGACATCCCTTGGATTTTTACTTACGGAACAGGTTTCTATAATTTTAAGTTCGTAAATTTTTATGATACGACTACTTTATTTTATGATTAAGTAGGTACTCAGTCTAGTCGTCCGTCAGGTGACCAAGTGCTGAGAATGTTTTTAGTTAAAGTCCACTCAACCTTTCAGTGTAGAGGGAGAAGGACGTTCTTACATGTAGGAATTTGGGAAGTCACGTCAGACGTCATACCCAAGTAGTAAAGTTGGACCTTTCTGACAAAACTTAAAATTAAGGTAGTAGGTTGTAGAATTTAGTAAAGTTAATTTCGTTGGGCTAATAATTGTAGTTTTAGATATAAGGGAGAACTGAGATTCGGGGAAGGGATTTGGTTGACCTAAATGTTCGTAATTGAACTTTCCTATTATTTTATTCTCCTTTTCTTATTCTAGTGTTCCTAAGAAGTCAGTTTATAGAAACCCCGTCGGTCCACAGGAGTCCGACAGAGTCTCCACGAATTAGGAACCGTCTTTCTTTTACTCTTTGATATATACAGGTGCCCGAAGGGACCACCGAGTCTACTATTTCTGATGCGGACGTTACGTCTTCTGGGTCCAAGTTAGGGACCCAGCCCTGGTAGGGGACCTCTTTCCTTACCGATGGGTGACGTCGTAAGAACGGACCTCTTAAGGTAACTGTCTCCTCGGACCACCCGATGTCAGGTACCCCAACGTTTCTCAACTTGTACTGACTCGCTGATTGTGTATGTGTGTATATACAGATCTGGGTTTCGGGATTCGGGTCACGTTTGTACATAAGGTTAACCACCTCAATAAATGGTATTTCCAGTGGAGATTGTCAGTGAAAGTGTGACCGGTGTAAATTAGAAGTCAAACGGTTCTATTTCGAGTATCGTTGGACTTTTGAGTTTCTTTCGAAGACCAACAGGGTCACGTCTTTAATACTTAGTAAAGTACAACCTGAGAGGGTAAGATTCTCAAGATGCTCTGAGTAAAGGTCAAAGACGGTCCCTTATCGGAGTATAGTGGTGTAATGGGAAGTCCAACAATATAATAAAATAATATTATTGGGAAGACCAATAATTTTTCGTGTACATGATGCCCGAAGCGACCACCAAGTTAGCCATTTCTTAGGTGGACGTCACCCAAGTTGGGGACCCAACTCTTCTAGGGGACCTCCTCCCGTGTCGTTGGGTCAGGTCATAAGAACGGACTTCTTAGGGGTTCCTGTCTCCTCGGACCACCCGACGTCAGGTACCCCAGTGTTTCTCAGTCTGTGCTGACTCGTTGATTCGTGTGTGTACATGAAACCTCTTTTTATTTTTGGTGTTTTATATCTGTGTTATTGTCATTGTAAGGATATTCTTCATATATAATTCTCGGTTCGTGATTCGATGTATGATATATAGATAATAGGGTAAATTTAGAGTGTTGAGATCCTTCGTCCATGGTAATGACAAGAGTAGGATTTCTACTTCTGTGATTCCGAGTCTCTGTACTTCGTTGAAGGGGTACTAGTGGGTCTTGGACTTAAATTTGTGTCTGTTAGGTTGAGTTCCAAGTCGAATAATCGGAACGACATTACTAAAAAAAAAAAATTACTTTTGTGGGTACTTGTTTGGTGGGTTTCTATTAGTGCCGAGTGTAAAACAATACGAAGAAGGGTCGGAAAAGAGCTTCCGTTATTTTAAAAGTCTCGACCTTTCTCCAAACGTTTCTATAATAGAGGGATTTGAAAGTAAAATGTCTTCCTCTTTGACTCCATCTCTTTCGACTTCTCTGACAGAGTTTCAGTGTGACGATAAACCTTTACCTTACATTCACGAGTCTGACAAACAGATCCCATAAGACCCCAGAAGACTGAGTTCAATTGATTGAACCATCAATCGCTTGAGTTCGATTGAACGATCACCGAAGGACCTCCTGGTACAACTCTTCTTAAATCCCGAACACCAGTTTTTCCTGTTTTACGATGTCACCTAATCCCCACCGTCGACACTCGTATCGTTGCACCGACGCACGTGTGGAGGTCAAAAGGTGGAGAGTTCCTCGTCAGACCCTCTCTTCCTTTCGTTGGGAGAATTGTTTCCGGTCGAAGAAAGAAATAGTATAGTCCCTAGTGTTTAGGGTCACGGAAGTCCTGGTCGAGACATTGTATTCACTCACTTCACCCGTTTGACCTCAGACTTTCCCCCTGTTCGAAGTCCGGGTAAATTTCCCCACGAGTCAGCACAGGTTGAGAAACGTTGGGGAACCCGACATCGGGTGGTCCGAGGAGACAGGTACCCCTAAGAGGTCCGTTCTTATGATCTCACCCAACGGTAAAGGAAAAGGTTAAATTCGCCCCCTCCCCGTGATAAGTAGAGGTCGGTGGACAGTGATACCCCTCTTCGTTCCGGTCACAATGGTCCGGAAGACTAAAAGGGTTTCTTCGTTCTTTAAACCTAAATTTTAGTTACACTATGACGGATTGAAATTTTGCAACCGTTCATTAAGTTTAAATTTATTAATTCCCCGTCGGACCTTGTTTGGTGTGATCAATCATTGTAATATTGGTAAGGAAAAGTACTACCGGAATAGTCTTCGGTTGTTCGGGGACAATGTTTAGGCTCTAAAAGGTGTGAGAAAGAGAGACAGTAATAGAAAGGTAGAGGGAGAGTGAGATGGATCTCTTCGTAAAGGGTACACTCCGATGGTTTCTCTTCTACTTGTGAGGGGGTTGGGACGGTCTGGTGTAGACAGTTCCCAGGTCCACTACTCGTCCCTGGGGGGGGAGGGGGGCGGTTCCGGGGTACCTTTCCAGTGGTACGAAGAGCCCCACCACCGACCAAGAGGTACTGAAGACACTCCTCCTCACTACTGACGTAGACTGCACGGAGTACCTTTTCCGACTTCTATCCCGAGGGGTGAGTGAGAGGGTCCTTGGTGGACTACGGAGATGTTGTCCTAGACTCACCCGAGGCAGCGGGAAGACTACACACACAGACGGGAAAGGTCCTCGAAAGACTCAAATTACCCATCCGAGTAGTGAGGGTGGGTTTGAGCCTCGACGGCCCAATGCTCACGTCGTCGGAGGATGTCCACTCGACAATGAGTCGTCTCGATGCCTCCGGAAAGTATACCTCCGGGGGTGGAAGACAATTAGGAGTCCTACCGATCACTAAGAGACGGGTGATCTCTCTTCTCCTCTGAACCGTGTGTGGGTACCTTAGTCAGTCGTAAACCCTTGTTTGTGACCCACCTTTTGGGACTGGGTGTCGTACCAGTCAAGAAGGTCTTTGACGTCGTTCAACCGTAGGTTTGGTCACTGAACTGAGTGAGTCAGTGGTATATAAATGGGTCTTTGTTTCCGTTTCTCGTTTCTAGTCACGTTCCACGGGTTTTCTTGTGTGTGCGTCTCGTGTTTGGTTGGAATGATTTCCACCCTTTTTGTCTTCTTTTCAAATTTAGTAATACCATATGTGTCTTGTAAGACGTGGTAAATTTTAGTACAAACTCTTCAGCTAAATTACTATTCCTTTTTAAGGTTCTGATGTGTTAGTTCAAACTTTCTTTATTTTCGTCCAACACTTTATATTGACCCAGTTTTAGTCTCTCTTGTGTAAGTCGACGGAGGGAGAAGACGAGGATTCTGTGTCTTAAATATCTAGTTTGAAATCTATAGAGTTTTAAATATTTTACGACGAACTTTTATTCCCTTAGTGTCTAGTCTTTATCTTCCACGAGGGATTTTTATTTACTTAGTTTGCTACTCTAAGATGTTAAAGTCCTCCTTAGTTTCACGTCCCCCCTCATTCAGACTACACTCGTCACCCTCGTCTCCAGGGTTCTAGATGGTTCCCCTGTTCCCCGTCCTGACCTGAGTTTGGTACGTCGATTGGCACTTACCCCTGTTCTGCAGACGTGGCAGGTGGTACTCAGTGTCGGTGTTCTTGTAGGAACGTACACATTACCCCGGTCTTACTCTCGTGGATGTCCTCTGGTCCTGGGTTCGGACGTGGTGTCCCACATGTCTCGTCTTTCTCTCGAGACTCGGCTCGACAACTGTTCTGGAGACCAATTTTTTGTGCGGTCGACTATCGATGTCCCGTCTTCTTCGGTGTTTTGACGGAACTGTTATTCAAGTGTTTGTTTGTAAGCTCCTGTATACTCCTATAGGTTGCTAGTTTGAGATGTTTTGTCTTCTTAAGTGTGCCCTTCTTCTTTTCTACGATCTCGTTAGTCTCCTCCTGAAGTATTCTTCATAAAAAGTTTAGGAACTTCCCTGTCTTCTCTAAATGTGGGTGTTTCACTCTTCTCCCAAGTTATTTTGTTTTCGTCCTTCCATACTCTTCCATAACAAAGTTGTTTTGTTTTCGTCTTTCGACAATACATAGAATCTTTATTTTACTTAGTCACAACTTTAAATTCTGAAGTGTCCGTTTTTTTTATATGGTCTGTGTTTACTTTTCTCGACCAATTGATCTTATTTCTTAACTCCTTTGTGGCATGTTTGTGTCGTGTCTCTCTGTCCCTTGAAATTTTTTTACAAAGCCTATGTGTCTCTTTAATAACTCTCTGATTGATGTTCTCTTTCTCTTCCAATCTTTCCTTTGTAGGTTGTCTATTACCGACTCTAAGAAGGTCCTATTTGTTCTTGGGACCCAGAGGATTCTTTCAGGTGTCCTACGTTTCATGTTATTTGTTTTGTTATATGTGTGTGTTATATTAGGACTTGAATATTGATTTACCACCACCACCCAATCAGTGAGTCAGCACAGGCTGAGAACACTGGGGTATCTGACATCGGGCGGTCCGAGAAGACAGGCACCCTAAGAGGTCCGTTCTTATGACCTCACCCAACGGTAAAGGAAGAGATCCCCTAGAAGGGCTGGGTCCTTAGCTTGGGTCCAGAGGACGTGACCTCCGTCTAAGAAATGGTTGACTCGGTACTCCCTTCGGGAATATTGATTTATGTATCTCGAATTTTGTTTTCTCTAGGTTCTCAGGTGTCACCAATGGGGACCGCTACTCTAAATTTCTCTCTAAAAATAAAAGAAGAAATTTGAAATTATGTGAAAGATTCACGAGACATTACTTTTCTGTAATAAAAATATTTGACAGACACCTCCTCCTTATAGTAATAAAGTTTATATGTATATGTGTATTTGTGAAATTTTTTTTTTTAGACAGGAGTTCCTTGAATGTGAGGTCATCTCCTCTATTTTTCATATATATCTTTATTATATATTTCGCTTTGGGTGCGTCATTGACTGTACCTACCTACATCGATTTTACATTCGGAACGGAAAAGGGAGGCCACCTCGTCAATCTTTATTCCCCCCTTCCCCTCCTCCACTCCTGTAACTCGTCGTTGTATCTTCAGGTCACAGATACGAGCTAAATGATCCCGACAATGCTTTTAGTCTCACATAAAGTACACGTACCGTTGTTTTACTGGTTTGGTTCTATTCCAATCTTGAGATAGTTACAAGTCGTAATAAAAGTGGAGATTTAATTAATATAAAGTTCTGGTGGGTCACTATCTTCGTTTTTAATTATAGAGGTAACATTTAATTTACTTTGGTGTTTTCAGACGGTGAAGTGTGTAAAGTTAATAATGTTTCGAGACAAGAAAGGAGGGGGAAGGGGGGGTGGTTCGCATTTCTTCTAACCCCTTTTCCATTCTTGACCCCTCTCTCCGAGTTAAATTAACTATCAGTTTAATTGACGGTAAGAATAAGTGGTTCTGAGCTAGTACAATGGTTAAATCTTCACGTTTGTTATGTCCATACACGACCCGAAATGGTTTACTACAGTAGAATACCCCCCTGTCTCTCCAGAGTCACCAAACCCCTCTGAGTCTAAGACACCGGTGTTCTGGCTCCCGTGTGCGTTGGTTGTTCCGCTACGGGTACTGACGAAGAAGTCTCGGTCTGACGTTGAGGTGTCTTTGTCCGTCGATTCTGTGTTCGGTTGAGTTGCACAACGATTACCTTCCTTCCCGACAAGTGTGGGGTCTACTAGAGAAGGGAAATTGTGTTAGTCCAAAGGGCTTTAGGGTGAGGAGTCGGGGTGAGGAGAATTGTAGTGAACGTGTAGGGTGTATCCCCTGGGTTGTATATGGGATTACAATAGGGTACCGAAGAAACTAAAGGACGGTAGTTTTGGTTGAGCCTTTCGGGGTTGCCATTACTTCTGGTAGGTTGAGGAAAGTGGTGAAAACTCGGTTCCGTGGGAAAATAAGGAGAGGAGAGGTGGGGGAGAATTTAGTCAAAGAGTAGAACTGTAGAGACTTTTACAGGAAAGAGTAAAAGGAGAACGGGAAAGGATTTCAGGAAAAAGAAGAAATTCACCCCAGTGTGAGTACAGGTTAGGGATATTCCGTCAAATTAAGACGTTCTCTTCTACGAAGGTGGGTATAGGAGACCTGAAGAGTTTTGAGGGAAGGATTATGGGAGAATCTCTAGATCATTCAGTCTCGGTCTGTACCCACCCAGTGACGTATACTTCCCCTACGATTGATATTCGGGTGAAGACAAGGACGAAGAAACGGAGATCAGTCTACCCATTCAGTCCATTCTCGGGTTCGGGGTGTCGTCCGTTGTGAAGAGGATGAGTCGAAAATGGCATAAAGAGGTGACTAACACGACCCGGGATCAGCTATGTCTTTAAAGTGAAAGTTATACCGAGGACAAATTCACGTACAACGAGGCAGTTTTGAAGTCTTCCCTCTTCCTTAGTCACCACTATAAATTTCGGGTTTAGGGTGAGGTTTTGGGACGATCCTTTACGACAAGAGGAGGAATCACGTAAGCAGTCTTTGGTCTGCTGGTCTTTTGGTCTCTAGATCAAGGTAGTGTATGGCACACCAGAATCGATTCAGGACTTAACGGGACTTGGAGTTAGAGAAGTGGACTTTCAATGTCCTACGAGATTGTCTGACCTTCTGGAAAAGGTCAAGACTTTACCGGTGTATAGTCACCGTTCTGTGTCGACAAGGGATGAAAAAAGTAGGGTCTTTCCTTGGGGGGGTTTTTTTGACTCTCCACCGACCCTTTTATGAGTTGGTGTGTATCCTTAAGACGATCCAACGTTTGGTAAATTTTCCTTACAAATTATTCTATGACGTAGTCGACACATAAAGTTGTCTTACACGGTGTCGGGTCCTCTGGACTTTCTTAATTATGCCAAGGGTTTCCTCGACCACCCTTAACGACTCCGTCTTCGTCATAAACTAAACTACCTACATTTTCACGAAACTCTCGTAGTCTCCGTTGCACGATACTATTTGCAGACGACCGAGGTAACCCTGCAGAGGACGATAGATTCCTTGTGCGAGGCTTTTCCAGAGCCCCGACCCCCGTGGGTGTCGTGTGTTCATGTGAGTGTGAAGGGAAGGACTGTGGGGGGATAAAGAGAAGGTCCCGAATCTATCTTCGTGCCCCGTGGGTGTTTGTGGTTGGGAGGGGAAGAAAGAGTAAGAAGTGGAACGAAGAAAAGGTGGACGTGAAGCCGTGTCAAGAGTTTGGTCCGGGAGTCTTGTAGAGTGAGTTTAGAGGTCTGGGCAGAAGAGGTGTGGTTGTGGGGGTCCACTAGGTGTCTTTCTGGGAGGGAGGGTGAGATTCGGTTCTCTAGACCTGTGGAAAGGAAGTGACCCTGTGAGAGGTTGATGGTTATAGTTTTGGGTAGGAACCCTCGGTTGGGAAGGTAGACTCCCGGAGCCTCGGGACCCGTCAGGGTGGGTCCATTGGTCATCCTTGTGGGTCGTGGTGGTACGAGACCTAGTCGTCAGGGAAGAGAGGTGAGTGTCGGTGAGGGAACCTCTTTGTGTCTGGACACACGGCAATCGGATCCCGAGGAGTCTGAAGGGTGGGGTGAAGGAGATTAACATCTGTCAGACACCTTTGTACTGTAAAAAGACGGAAAAAGACAAAATGGATTTTGAAACGTAAAATAAGGTGTTATAAGGGTGCAAACTAGGAAATTTTTATCAAAGGTACCGAAAATCATCCCCTTTTTTATCTGTAAACGGTGTTGTGTTAGTCCATTTTGACTATGACATCCTTATATTTCGAATAACAAAGTTCAACGGGGGTCCGAGCGGAGACACGTGGTGGATCGGTAGAGATTCGTAAGGTGGTGGGGTAAATGAAGACGTAAATGACTCAAGAAGGACCGTGTGGGTTCCACGGAGGCTCATTGGGGGGGGGAAAGTCTTGGTTTCGTTTTTCGCAAAGGTAAGCTAAGGTCCAACCTCTTCGTCCTGGACCGAGAGGGGTCCCAGCCACCGGTGTTGGGGGAAAGTCTAATTCTTCCTGCCTGCGGTCCCCGAAGGTTTTTAAACGTCACCGGCGGTATACTGACCGCGCGCGACCCCAGGACTGTCGGGCAGCGGAGGGTCGGAATGGAACAGTCGGTACTAGTATCTACGCGGGGGCACCTACGGGTCCTACCCTTACTTTCAGACACTCCTCTATTTTAGGTCGTAGACCCGGTGCCGGAGGACCAGCCACAGTAGGGGTTTGTGGTCCGGCACCTACGCGCGGGGACTGTACTCCAGTGTGTGCACACACTACTCCGAGAACCCTAGGCACGCCAAGTAGTCGTCGCGATGATGCAAGTGCAGGTCCCCGTCGGGCCGGCGGACGAGCCCCGGGGTGTCCAAAGCGTCAAGTGCGAGGCAGTGCAGCACCGACACTGGGTCGTCGTGACGCTACAAGTCGCGGCCCCCTGGGAAGAGGCGGCGGCGCGGGACGCGGCCTGGCGCGGTCTGGTCTTCCCGGCCGTCGTGGTCGTTCCAGGTCATCGGGTCAGACGGGTATGAGCGGTGAATGCCAGGGACGTTCCACCTCTTCTTCTCAGTCGCGGCACCGCCACGCGCTCCCAAGATCTCCTCCCCCAAATGGGTGGGTCGGGGAACGAGACCCGTCGGTCCGTGCCTTTGGTGGGGTCCCTCTCGACAACCTCAGAGACTGGGGTAAGGGGTAAGGGACCGGTAGGTGCAGGGAGCTGGGTAGACGTTGAGTCGGGTGTTGAGGTTAGGCTCGACTAAGAGGAATTGACAGGAGTTTGGGTGGAAGCGTAAGTCGGAGGAGAGAGGAGCTGAGTTGGGTGTAGAGGTGGCGTGAGGGATTCACCCTGGTGAACCGCTGACGGGGACTGCATCCGCGTGCCTCGTTTGGGAGGTGGGTGGGGAGAGGGTGGGGGCGCTCAGGTTCAATGGCTGGGGCGGGGGACGCTTGGGCCGCGTTTGATGGCTGGTCGGGGTCACACGCCTCCGCCGGCTCGCTGCCGCGTTCCGATCAACTGACCGGGGCGGGGGACGCTTGGGTGCCCCTAAGTAGTGGGTGGACCGCGGTGAGTCGTGGGTGCGATCTGGGGCGTGGAGAGCTCGTCCCTGGCGGGGTTCGCGTACCTTAACTCCTGCGAGCGAGAACGCGGACTCTTGGGCCCCACGGACCTCCTTTGAATTCCAGGCGGGGTGGAACGCGTCTCCCCGGTCCTTCGTTGGCGGTCCTCGGGGTCCTGGGCGGGGGATGTGCGTGCGCCCGTGTGTGTCCGAGCCTGTGTGTGTATGTGTGTTAGAGAGAGCGTGCGGTACACGTTACGTCTTAAGACCTCCCCTCCGTGCAAGGGGGGCGCCCGGCTGCGCACCCTCGACCGTTCCTTGCACGCACCCCGACCCGCCCCACCCAACCGAGGCGTCTTCGAGAGGCTGGCTGCACTTGACACGGCGTGACCGGGTGGGGGTTGGGGTCCGAAAGGGTGAAGTCTAAGACAATGGTTCAGAATCCACGAGCACCCGTCACCCGGCGCGTGGGAGTGTCCGTGCGCACGTAAAGACGCGTGGAGGCGTTCGGGCGTCATCTCCCCGGGTTCCGGTAGGCCTCAGGTGTGCGCGCAGGAGGTGGTCACGGATGTGTACCTGGCGCGGTCCACGTGCCGGCGCGGGCGGTCGTCTATGGTCGCAGCAGCCCGTGCGCACGAGTCAGCGCGCGGGGAGCCCGGTCCGCGACGGACCGCGACTCCCCTTCAACCCCGCTTGAGCGCGCCCGGAGCCGCGAGAAGCCGCCTCGGGGCGCTCGCGCCTCGGCGTCGCGGGGGACCACGAGGAGGGCGCGGAGCGAGGACGACGCGGGAGAGGGCGAAAGAGAGAGAGCGAGGGAGAGAGGGGACTAGGAAGAAGAGGGCGAGAAGGAGGCCGACTGACAAGGAAGAGGGCCTTGGGGCCGCCCCGGGTCCAAAGGGCGACCCTGCATGGACATCGGTCTCTTCCAGCTCCTACGCCACCCCGCGCGACGCGCGTGCTCGTAGAGCCGGCGGAGTCGTCGGTGGCCCAAATCGCCCAAGGGCGTACGACGCCGGGGGCGCGCGAGGGGACCGGCAGGGCGCGTCAGGCGTAGCGGGGGTGCCCCCCGCCGATAGGGTCGGACTCCGAGACGTCGTCCCGAGATGGCTCCGCCTCTTTCTCTGCCTCTCTGTCCCAGTCGGGTGCCCGCCCCCCTCCCCTCCGTCTCCCTGCCCCCTTTGACTGACGTCAGACGTTACGAGTGTGTCGGGGGGGTGGGGTGGGGGCGGGGGACGCGCGTGTCCTCCCCAAGCCGGGCTCGACCCTTCGACTTCGAGACACGGGCTCTGCAGGGGGTCACGCCGAGGATTTTGGCACACCGGCTTTACCTCTCGAAGCGAGGGCCCCGCGTGTCCTCTTGGCCTCGGGGCCCAACCGGTGGGAGCTCTTCGATTGGTCCGCGTAGCCGAAAGTGGGGGACGGCGGAGGGGCCGCGGCCGTCGGTCCTCATCACGCCGGTCCTCGAAGACTCGTTCGTCCCCCGGTCCCTCTGTTTCTCCTCCCTTACCCCCGACTCCACCCCCCTCCCCGCCCAACTCAAACGCTACACGGCCGTCCTCCTCTCTCCCTTCCTTCCTGAGGCCCAGGGAGTCGGGGCCTGGGGGCTCCCTCCACGCTACAAAGGCTGCGTTGCTGGGAGGACGTCAGGACAGCGGAGAGGATACTTTCGGAGGGTGGCAGGAGAAGGGCTTCCCCGATAGCTCCGGGGCGCAGGGCGCGGCCGTGAGTGGCGTCGGAGAGAGGTGTATCAAGAGTCGTCACCGGCGGGGACCAGTAGAGGTCCCGACTACCGACGCCGGCGCTGAGTCGCAAGTCGCCCTGGGTACGAGGCCGATTCGGGAGCCGCGGAGGGAGGTTCTCGGGCTCGACCCGAAGGACGGGGTGAGGCCTGTCAGCGACGGGGCCAGGAGGCTCGCGCGCGCTCTCGTCAGAGGCGTCGGGGCCGAGGCCCGACCACCTACACACTCCCGCTCACACACACACTCACCTACACCCTCGCGCGCGCGAGCACACCGGCCCCTAGGGGCGCCAGGGGCCGGCTCTCTCCGCCCCCCCCCCCCCCCCCCGTCCGTCGAGGGAGATTCGGGAATCGACACCCCGGTCGAGGTGCGGTCCGCAAGTCGAGGGGTGAAGGGCCGCCCTCAGGCCTCTCGAGGGCCGGTGGGACCAAGTGTCTCGACCGAGTTGGCCCGAGGGCTCCGCACGAAGACGACGCCAGCGGAGCGTCCTTCTCCTCCTCCTTCCGTCCCCGCGGGGGGTGCGGTTGAACCCCTGAATAAGAGTCAGCCGCTCTGCGACGTCGGGGGCGCTTTCGGCTTTTCCAAACCTCGAGGCCGCCCGCTCTTTCAGAGGTCAGGCGTCGGCGGGAGGGGCCTCCGCCCGGCTCCGTCTGGGGCGTCAGGGAGCCGCCGCCGCGTCTGGCGCCGGTGGCCGAGGGCCTCGCGTGCCGCCGCCATTCCGGCCCTATCCGCCGACCGACCGCCGCCCCCGCGGACTCCGCCCGCGCGGCGACAGGCACCACGACTTTGGTGCTAGAGGCGGGCGAGAGTCCGCAGACCACGCCGACTTCTTAGTTAATAAGTCTAGAGACGATGGCGAAGGAGGAGGGGGTCACGGAACGCGACCCATGTCGTTAGGGGGAAGGTGCGTGTCCGCGCGGTTGTGTGTGCGCGCGCGCGTGTGTGTGTGTGTGCGGTGTCTTAGACGAGGTTTCGGAGAGGGACACGGAGCGGTTGGGGTTTCTCCTTGGGTGAGGAGCCCAGAGTCCCTCGGTGTTTGGATTTTGATTTCTGCAGATCTGTGGGAGGTGAACGAAGAAAGAACAAAAGATTCAATATGGTTTGTTTTCAGCGGGACTTCGACGGTGAAATTTCGATGGTCGTCCCAGTTCGGTCTCTCGTACCCTGAGGACCCACACACCCCGGACTGACTGAACCTAAGACCATCGACCCGAACTTTTCGTAACGGCTCAATCCTGTAAACGGGGAAAATGTGAGGAAGGTTGTGATGAAAAAGGGGAAGTCCGGGACCTTCTTTGCTCTGGAATCTCACATTCCTCAAAATGTTAGTGACAAGATTGGGACTCAAGAGGTGAATTGGCCGGACCACGGTGGAGGTCCTGGTAATAAGTAGAAGAATCAACTAAACGATCAGCCTTTTTACCCCTTCTGTCAAATTTTTTTAGTTGAAGAGTCCCAATAAAACTTTTGCTCCTTTGAGGAACCATTTCCTCGGGGGTTCTAGGTCGTGTATCATCCACGAGTTATTTGGTGTTTCACTGGACCCTCTCTTCCCTGGGGAAGGTCCTCACGTCTATACCGGTGACCTTACCTCTGTCCTTACCTTCGTCTCGAGGACCTGTGGATAAACAAATAATAATTCAACCACCGACATACGGCTCAAGAGGTCTCAAAATAGTGGGTGTCTCTTTCCTACCCTCTTTAAGATCTCCCATTCTAACACCTCACCACACTATGTTCCGTCTCTTGACTCTTCACAAGGCAAGAACTTCGACATTGAACCGACTCGACCTAACCCGGGTAGAGAACCCACCTCTACTAGCAAAGAACCTGAAATCGTGTCCAATGTCCTGGGATTAAACCTCTCCAAGTCGAAAAAAGATAACTTTATTCTGTATTTAATATATTTTATTTTACGTAGAAACTTCCTAAGTCAAATTCAAAGTTTCACTATACGTAGACACATCTACGTAGTGGGGTTTGTTCCTTGTCTTGTAAAAGGAGTGGGGATCTTTCACGGGAGATTCGGTCCGAAGTCGTTATGCACTTGGTACTTGAAGGTCTACAAGTTCGACCTAACTCTTTTCCGTCTCCTTGGTCTCTAGTTTAACGGTTGTAGACGACCTAGTACCTTTTTCGTTCTCTCAAGGTCTTTTTGTAGATAAAGACGAAATAACTGATACGGTTTCGGAAACTGACACACCTAGTGTTATTTGACACCTTTTAAGAAGTTCTCTACCCTTATGGTCTGGTGGACTGGACGGAGAACTCTTTAGTCATACGTCCAGTCCTTCGTTGTCAATCTTGACCTGTACCTTGTTGTCTGACCAAGGTTTATCCTTTTCCTCATGTAGTTCCGACATATAACAGTGGGACGAATAAATTGAATATACGTCTCATGTAGTACTCTTTGCGACCTGACCTTCTTTGTGTTCGACCTTAGTTCTAACGGCTCTCTTTATGGTTATTGGAGTCTATACGTCTACTGTCGTGGGAATACCGTCTTTCACTTCTCCTTGAGTTTTCGGAGAACTACTTTCACCTTCTCCTCTCACTTTTTCAACCGAATTTCGAGTTGTAAGTCTTTTACTTCTAGTACCGTAGACCAGGGTAGTGAAGTACCCTTTGTCTGCCCCTTTGTCACAGTCTGAAATAAAAAGACCCGAGGTTTTAGTGACGTTTACCACTGACGTCGGTACTTTAATTTTCTAAGAATACGCAACCTTCTTTTCAATACTGGTTGGATCTATCGTGTAAGTTTTCATCTCTGTAATGAAACGGTTGATTCCAGGTAGATCAGTTCCCATACCAAAAAGGACACCAGTACATACCTACACTCTCAACCTGACACTTCTTCCGACTCGTGACTTCTCAACTACGAAAACTTGACACCACAACCTCTTCTGAGAACTCTCAGGGAACCTGACGTTCCTCTAGGTTGGTCAGGTAAGACTTCCTCTAGTCGGGACCCTAAAGAAACCTTCCTTACTACGATTTCGACTTTGAGGTCATGAAACCGGTGGAGTACGCTTCTCAACTGAGTAACCTTTTCTGAGACTACGACCCTCCCTAACCCACGTCCTCCTCCTCTTCCCCCGCTGTCTCCTACTCTACCGACCTACCGTAGTGGCTGAACTACCTGCACTCAAACTCACTTGAGGCCCACAACCACTACCTGTCCCTCCGGACCGCACAACGCTAAGTACCCCAACGTTTCTCAGCCTGTCTTGACTCGCTGACTTGACTTGACTTGACTCTTTCACGGGAACACAGGGAAACAACTACTACGGTGATGAAGGATCATCTTTGGTCAATACAAAAGGATATGTTGCATAAGTCAAGTCAAGTCAGATAGTCAGTACGGTCTGAGAAACGTTGGGGTACCTGACGTCGTGTGGTCCGAAGGGACCGGTAGTGGTTGAGGGTCTCGAACGAGTTTGAGTACAGGTTTCTCAGACACTACGGTAGGTTGGTAGAGTAGGAGACAGTAGGGGAAGAGGAGGGTGGAAGTTAGTAAGGGTCGTAGTCCCAGAAAAGGTAACTCAGTCAAGAAGAGTAGTCCACCGGTTTCATAACCTCAAAGTTGAAGTCGTAGTCAGGAAGGTTACTTATAAGTCCTAACTAAAGGAAGTCCTACCTGACCAACCTAGAGGAACGTCAGGTTTCCTGAGAGTTCTCAGAAGAGGTTGTGGTGTCAAGTTTTCGTAGTTAAGAAGTCACGAGCCGCAAGAAATATCAGGTTGAGAGTGTAGGTATGTACTGATGACCTTTTTGATATCGAAACTGGAAACAACCGTTTCAATACAGAGACGAAAAACTACACGACAGATCCAACCGGCATTGAACAGAAGGTTCCTCTCAGTCCTTCGTAAATTGTCCTCCGAAGGACACACGACAAAACCTAGACAGTCCTTAAGAGACAAGGAATAATTAAGGTAAGTCCTTAATTCTCCTCTCTGTTCGGAGAGGGTCCCCGACTCCTTAGGTCCGTAAAGGAAGTAATCACAAAGATATACCACTATTCGTGGGAGAAGGAAGAACACTTGGTATGTCTTTTTTACTAACAAGTGTTGAGAGAGAGAGAAATTATACCTAGCGGATACAAAACATTCTGACCTTAAAATTAGAAATAGAAACGACTCTTATTGATGGAACATTCTGTCATATGTACGGGTGTGGTACAACTAATTTTGTGGAAACGAGGTAGTCTCGAGACCCGGGACACAGAAAGAAAAAGAAAGAAAGAGAGAGAGAGAGAGTCCGATATAGAGACCTCACGTCTCCGAGAGACTCAAGTGAAAGGACGGACCCGAAGATTCTGGGAGAGGTCTTCCGTGAGACACGGAAGTGGGGTAACTCTCCCGCGGACTCCGGAGACACTTGTATCGTTCGGGACACGTCCCCGAAATAACCGAAAGACACATTTGGTTCCTTATAGTCGGAGAAGGAGAGGAAATGAAAGAATAGTAGCTGAGGCCTGGTGGTCCAAGGTCAGGTAATTTCCTGGAGTCGTTTCCTCGTTCACAGAAAATTAAAGTACCAGCGTCAGTGGTAGACGTCACTAAAACCTCAGGTTCTTTTATTTCAAACAGTGACAAAGGGAACAAAGGGGTGGATAAACGGTACTTCGTTACCCTGGTCTACGGTACTAGAAGTAAAAAACTTACAACTCAAAATTCGAAACGAATAAAAGTTTACAGTAAATTTTCTATTAAGATGTAACATATATAATAAACCACTGACTGAAAAAAGTGAATTGGATTACAGGTGCAACGACGTACATTGTTGTTGAAAAAAAGAAAAATAATGACTCATCGAAAGGAAACTTACTTACGTGGTGTAAAGTACATAGATCAGAGGATAGTCTGTTCACCCAACAATATACACCTCGTAAAATTTTATGACTACGGATGGGGGTGAAATCTAGAGGTGGTAGTTTTAGAAGTCACCATTCCGGTTCGTACAAAGTCAAGTAAGTGAGTCAGTACAGGCTGAGAAACACTGGGGTATTTGATGTCGTGCGGTCCGATGAGACAGGTAGTGGTTGAGGGTCTCGAATGAGTTTGAGTACAGGAAACTCAACCACTACAGTAGGTTGGTAGAGTAGAAGACAACAGGGGAAGAAGAGGACGGAAGTTAGAAAGGGTCGTAGTCCCAGAAAAGATCACTCAGCCAAGAAACGTAGTCCAACGATTCAGTGAAGTCAGTACAGGGTGAGAAACGTTGGGGTACCTGACATCCAACGGTCCGAGGAGACAGGTACCCCTAAAAGGTCCGTTCTTATGACCTCCCCAACGGTACGGGAGGAGGTCGTCTAGAAGAACTGGGTCCTTAACTTGGGTGTACAAAATGTAGAGAACGTAACCGTCCACCCAAGAAATGGTGCTCGTAGTGGACCCTTCGGGAAACTAAGGTATCCACTACGATTACTGAGGGACCAATTATGGGGGAGACGAAAAGTAGGGAAATAAAATTACGACTACGACTTTATCAGAACCGCTTTTGATAAGTATACTTCACAAACTTCAACAAGTGTTGGTCTGAACGTCTTTCCATCTAGTTTGTTCACACTGGAGAAAACTAATCCCGTTCTTCTGTCGGGAAGTAGACTTCCTTGTCAGACAGAGACACCGTCTGTGTCCGACGGGGTCGGACGTGTAGAGGGGTCACACCTCTCGGTGACTCCCAGTCCGTGGATCTTGAGGTGGTGTATACCTACCTCTGACATTGTCACACACAACCCCGACCCCCCACCCCCGTGACTCATCCTAAAACGATGAACTTTACAAGTCTGTCTTTTGGAAGTATCGTCGATACGACTGTTTTCGATACATACGGGGGGCGTTTTCCGGGGGATCAGAGACGTCAGTCAAGACGGACAACCAAAATAGTGTAATAAATGTAGTAATTACATTAACTTTGTTGGATCAGACGAGAATTTTCTTGTTTAACAAAGTTAACAAGAGTCAAGTTAACTAAATAGAAGTTTACGAGTTGATTTCTGGGGGTCCCAACGGTAAACGAAACTCGGTGAATTTGTGACACCAATTTTTAGTTGGCGGTATAGTATAGACGTCCTCTCTAGATTTCACTCAGTTAGTGACTAATACGTAGAATTTCCTTTAACCATTTTTAATGTCGTAAGACTTCGAGTTTCTGGAAATTTCTGATAGCGCATACTACATAAAATACAAAGGTTTATTCGGACCCCTTTAGACGGATGGACTTATTGAACTTCCACCTAAGAATCATTTCTAGATTCCACGGAACGTCAAATTTTTTACAAAAAAATAGTCAGGTCGTTATAAGGTTTTTATAATTAGTACCTTTCGATAAGGTATATTATCGACGATGTTAGGACATTCTGATAACAAGGAAACTTACAAAATAACTCTTAATCACTCGACCGGGTTGTGAAAATAAAACGTATACCCCTTTCTTTCTCTGAGTTCACTCTGAAATCATGATCCTCTCTGTTCTACGATTTCCGTTGTAAACCTCGTTCTAGGTCTTACAAACGAAATTAACAGACGACACATTTTATTTCACACACACGTAAGCTGATCCAATACCCCTAAGGTTTCACCATACTATCTTAAGACTCTTTCTTCCTGTCTCGTTTTTTCATTAGACCCCACCACTTCCCCCACTCGATTTGAGGTTTGGTCGGTGAAAGAACAAAATAGTGACCACTAGAAGGAAGTCACAGGAGGTTTAAGGTCGGAATCCCATGGTTGTGCACTCGATAGGTGCTAAGGTCGGAAGGACTGGAATAGAAATGACCTCGCGGTTCCGTCTGTAGTGATTAGGTAAGGATTTCACCAAGAGAGTTTCAACTCTATCTAGAAACGTATGAACGAGTCAAGGTCCACAAGACCTATTGGGGTCGATACCTTATTGAATCGTTTACGGTTCTAAGGACTAAGATCGTGTTAGAGACTAATGGACATAAATAAAGGAAATGAAAGAAAGTCTGGGATTAGAGGTACAATGGATCACTGGGATTCCTGAAAAAGGAAAAAGCTGAAGTCAAAGGGACAAACATTTTCTTTCCGTATCTGATCTGTTCCGCTAGAGTTTGACGGAACGTATGTACGACAGTGAAATCAGTACGGGCTAAGAAACACTGGGGTACCTGACATCGGGTGCTCCGAGGAGACAGGTACCCTAAGAGGTCCGTTATTATGACCTCACCCAACGGTAAAGGAAGAGGTTCCCTAGAAAGACTGGGTCTCTCTCTTAGGAATAGAGGACGTAACGTCCACCTAAGAAATGGCGACTCGGTGGTCCCTTCGGGTTTCGACCGAATCCCGGGGATACTAGGACACTGAAAAGAACTTCCAGAGTTGGGACCCTAGTTGGTTCCGTGATCAATTGGGAGGGTATGATAAAATTGGTTTTCCGATTTATAGGGAGAGACGAGAGTATTGGGTAATTCTATAGTTATCAAGTTTAGTTTCACTTCACTTTCAGCGAGTCAGTACAGACTGAGAGACGCTGGGGTACCTTAAAAGGTCCGTATGACCTCACCCATCGGAAAGGGAAGAGGTCCCCTAGAAGGGTTGGGTCCCTGACTTGGGTCCAGAGATTGTAACGTCCGTCTAAGAAAGGGTCGACTCGGTGTTCCCTTCGGGAATTTAGTTTCCCGTTCAGAAGAAGATTTGTTTAGATGACAACCAGAACTCTTATTTTTATTTCTGTCGTCGTTTTCTGAGGTAAGGAACGACTAGAAGTGGGTTTCGTTGGGTCGCAGGAGGGAATGTAGTCTCTACGGATCTTCTGCGGTTTCGCACGGTGACTCTTTTCCTATGACTCAACCTTAGGATGTTAGATGGTAAACCCCTTCTCAGTAATTGGAGAGGTCCGAAATCACCCTCTCCCTTATTTTAGTGGTACACAGAGGGTCACGACGTCACTTCAAACGCTTTCCTATACAGAATTACACCTAGAGAGGTTCTCGTAGGTCTCTTCCGCTACCGTGGGGTGAGGTCATGAGAACGGACCGTTTAGGGTACCTGTCTCCTCGGACCATCCGACGTCAGGTACCCCAGCGTCTCTCAGTCTGTGTTGACTCGTTGAAGTGAAAATGAAAAGTGAAAGTATGTAACCTCTTCCTTTACCGTTGGGTGAGGTCACAAGAACGGACCTCTTAGGGTCCCTGCCCCCTCGAACCACCTGACGGTAGATACCCCAGTGTGTCTCAGTCTGTGCTGACTTCACTGAATCGTCGTCGTCGAGGTTCTCGTAGTCGACAGAGGATGTTAAGTTGAGTTAAGACTGTGATAGATCGACCTCCGACTTAATTCAGAGGTGTCCACTTCCCGACTCAGGATGTTCTGACGGGAGAAGAAATCTGCGGCTACCGTTCAGGTCCGACAATAGACATGAAGTCTGGTTGATAGATTTATAGTCTCTAAGAGTCCTGGGGGAGGAAGCTAAACCGATTAAGCGACCTCACAGAGCGTTTTGAGTTCTGTGATCAAATGAGTCATATAAATGGGTAATTAATGTTCCTTACAAATTCCCATACTTAGTTGTCGGTCTACCTTTCTATATATCCTGTTCAAAACCCCTTTTTCGCACCTCAAAGATACGGGAGAGGTCCGTGTGACGAGAGGGGTGTGAAAGTGTACGAGTGGTTGGATCATCGACAGGGAAACCTAAAAATACCCTGGAAGTAATGTATCCGCACACATACCAGTCAGTGAGTCAGTACAGACTGAAAAACGCTGGGGTACCTGACATCGGACGGTCCGAGGAGACAGGTACCTTAAGAGGTTCGTTCTTATGACCTCACTCAACGGTACGGGAGGAGGTCCCCTAGAAGGACGGGGTCCCTAACTTGGGTCCAGGGGACACAGAGGACGTAGCCGTCCACTCGGTGGACCCTTTGGAACTAATTTATTGACGGGTAACCACTGACTTAATTTAGAGGTCCGGGAGACGGGAGGGAACTGAAGGTTAGGAGATTCCTACACCAACCGAAGTGACCGTCCGTTGGTCGGGGTAAGAAGTCAAGTCAAGTCAGCGAGTCAGTACAGACTGAGAAACGTTGGCGTACTCAGTGTCGTCCGGTCCGGCGGGACAGGTAGTGGTTGAGGGCCTCAAGTGAGTCTGAGTGCAGGTAGTTCAGTCACTACGGTAGGTCGGTAGAGTAGGAAAAAGCAGGGGAAGAGGAGAACGGAGGTTAGGGAGGGTTGTGGTGTCAAAAAAGGTTACTCAGTTGAGAAGTGTACTCCACCGGTTTCATGACCTCAAAGTCGAAATCGTAGTAAGGAAGGTTTCTTTAGGGTCCTGACTAGAGAAAGTCTTATCTGACCAACCTAGAGGAACGTCAGGTTCCCTGAGAGTTGTCAGAAGAGATTGTGGTGTCAAGTTTGCGTAGTTAAGAAACCGCGAGTCGGAAGAAGTGTCAGGTTGAGAGAGTAGGTATGTACTGATGACCCGTTTGGTATCGGAACTGATCTACCTGAAATCAGCCGTTTCATTATAGAGACGAAAACTTATACGATAGATCCAACCAGTATTGAAAAGAAGGTTCCTCATTCGCAGAAAATTAAAGTACCGACGTCAGTGGTAGACGTCACTAAAACCTCGGGGTTTTTTATTTCAGACTGTGACAGAGGTGACAAAGGGGTAGATAAAGGGTACTTCACTACCCTGGTCTACGGTACTAGAAGCAAAAGACTTACAACTCGAAATTCGGTTGAAAAAGTGAGAGGAGAAAGTGAAAGTAGTTCTCCGAAAACTCAAGGAGAAGTGAAAGACGGTATTCCCACCACAGTAGACGTATAGACTCCAATAACTATAAAGAGGGTCGTTAGAACTAAGGTCGAACACGAAGAAGGTCAGGTCGCAAAGAGTATTACATGAGACGTATCTTCAATTTATTCGTCCCACTGTCATATGTCGGAACTGCATGAGGAAAAGGATAAACCTTGGTCAGACAACAAGGTACAGGTCAAGATTGACAACGAAGGACTGGACGTATGGCTAAAGAGTTCTCCGTCTAGTCTACCAGACCATAAGGGTAGAGAACTTCTTAAAAGGTGTCAAATAACACTAGGTGTGTCAGTTTCCTAAACCGTATCAGTTATTTCGTCTTTATCTACAAAAAGACCTTGAGAGAACGAAAAAGGTACTAGGTCGTCTACAACCGTTAAACTAGAGACCAAGGAGACGGAAAAGATTTTGGTCGAGAAAAATTTTCAGCGGAGTAATTGTATTGTTTTCTGTGGAAATACGAGGTCAGCGATTCCTTTGAGACTCCTAAAATCGTCGAGACACGGTCTTTGTTCCTGGTTTACATATACGGTATAATATTTAGTGTTGTAGTGTTCGTCTGGGACTCTGTCTTCGATCCTTGGAACCGGATAAACCCTCCCTCCTCTAGGTCCTTCGGGTTCCCCTTCTCCCTTCTCCTCTTCGGTTAGTTTCCGTACAGTCACAGTCCCGCGGTGGTTCAGGGTTTGACCGACTTCTGACCGACTCTCCGCCACTTCTTATGTGGGGGCTCAATGGGGGGAACTACCGTTCGTCACCCCCCTGAATAGGTGAGGGCGTAGAAAGTGACCTACTTCCAGTGAGGACCCCGTAATTTGACGGGTGAGAAGATCGGGTGGGACACGGGTCTCTTTATGTCCTTCGACAACGGACGGTTTTTTTTTTCTCTCTCTCTCTTTATGTGCGCTGGACTTTCAACTCTCAATACAAATAAGAGACCTTTAACAATCCCGAAGTTCGGGGTCTCTGGCGTTGAGTCTACTGGGACTCTCTTGGCAAAGACCCTCGGACCCTCCCATCCCTCCCACCGCCCACTTCTCAGTCCAATATATCCTCAAACGTCGTTCCTCGTCCATCAGACTTATAGCTTTCTAATGACAATTAATTCCTTTTGGTCAATAGAGTCTAATTCCTTAAACCACGAGTAGACCTCTTCCGTTACCGTGGGGTGAGGTCATGAGAACGGACCTTTTAGGGTGCCTGCCTCTTCGGACCATCCGACGTCAGGTACCCCAGCGATTTCCAGCCCGTGCTGACTCGTTGAAGTGAAAGTGAAAAGTGAGAGTACGTAACCTCCTCCTTTACCGTTGGGTGAGGTCATAAGAACGGACCTCTTAGGGTCCCTGTCTCCTCGGATCACCCGACGGCAGATACCCCAGCGTCTCAGCCTGTACTGACTTCGCTGAATCGTCGTCATCGTCGTCGTCACGAGCGGATACATCCCCTTCTACGTTCGCAGACCCGAGTAACGTTAGTAAGGAAAGTGTCCGAGCCTGTAAATATGGACCTTCCGACCTTAGGGGCTCTCGACACTGTAGGACAAATGGTTATACCGGCCTTTATGAGGTAAAGTGTTTCGGTAGTCCTACTTACAAAGTGTTCATTAGAACATCTGTCCCACCGGGTTCCTCTACACTCGCCCCACAGGTGGTCCGACGGATCGGTTGGTTTTTCCAGACCTAGTTCGTTTCCGTGACTTGACACACCCCTACTTCCCTTCCCTGTCTCCCGTTCTCCACCGGTTCGCAGAGGACACTTTCCTCGGACTCGGAAAGTGATGAGCCCGACGTCGTTCTTCCTTCGTCTTTCGTGTTCAGTGGAAAATAGTCGGTCAGTGGGACGGGAGATCCTTCGAGTAGAGATGTTCATAAGTCTTTAGACTGGTTGGCCCAGTCGTTAAGGGGGAGGTCCTCCTTCTCGTCCCTTCTCGAGGACCGTACCGGTGTGACGTTACGGGGTAGAGCGTGAACGGGCACAGACCGTTGAAGACACGGGTCTCCTTCCGCCAGGAGAGGAAGTCTTTTGAGAAGGGAACACCCGAGCCTGAAGTAACACGTCTCTGGACCGGACTGGAGTTCGAGAGAGCGAGTCGGCACCGATCCAGTCTCGACAGGGAATCCTGTCACGAAGTTTTCGGGACATGGGTCTGGTGCACTCCCGTCAAAGGGTTCCGGTCCCTTTGAGTTTTCAGAGTAGTGAGTGACGTGTCTCTCCTTCCGAACCAATCAATCCTGAACCAGACTAAGTATTCAGACACGAATCCCTCCTGTGAAGAGTCCCTTTACGGACCTAGACCTCTTCTCCCCACCATAAAGGACCGTGGACCCGAGTAACCTCGTACGTCAGTATTTCGACGTCTCCGGGTTCCTTCCGTAGTTTGGAGGTCGGAGCGAGAAACTGCTACTCCTGTGTCTCCGGACCTCTGCACCCCCTTCCGTTACTTCCAGTGCACGAATGATTCCAGTGTGCGTCAGAGAGTACTGCAGGAGACAGGGTTCGGGCCGGGAAAGGGACGGGCACTCAAGACGACCCGCACTTAGGGTCACCTCCAACGGTCTACCTTTCAGTGATGTTTAATAAGGAAACACCTCCCCCGTTCCTCCCACGAGGAACCCATGGGTACACATACATAGACACACACACACACAATCAACGAGTCAACACAGGTCGAGAAAGGTTGGAACATCTGACATCTGGAGACAGGTACCCTAAAAGGTCCGTTCTTATGTTCCTCACCCAACGGTAAGGGAAGAGGTCCCCTAGAAGGACTGGGTCCTTAGTTTGGACCCAGAGGACGTAACGTCCGTATAAGAAATGGTAGACTCGGTGGTCCCTTCGGACCCATCGGGACTTACACGTAGTATTTTCCAGTCGAGGTTTCTGTACACCCATGGTAACCGGGAAACTCAACCCTCAACCCCAACTCCCACTTCTCGACTTGGTCAACAACTCAAGAAGGTATAAATCACTCCATTGAGCCCCGGAGTTGGTGGGATGAACCTCGTGAATCCCTATCATTCTGCCCCTAACAGATCGTCAGTTCTTGGCGAGACGGGTTCCTGTGGTAGTCAAAATCCGTCTCGATCCCGAACTTGGTAAGTACAGACCGAGGTCTTGGACATGAAAGTTGTGCATGTAATACGCGGGTACAGTGATCAAACGACCCGGAGAAATCTACCCAGATAGAGGGAGAGACTCAAATAAAAGGAGGAGAGAACCCCGTGTTCTTACAGTCTAGTCGTTAACGACCAGAACTTTGAATGGCATTAGGGAGGACATTCGGTGGACAATGTGTGTCGTCACTGGTCACTTGTCACCGCAAACGAGAGTCCAATTTTCGTCAAGAACCCGATCCCCAGACTACGAGTCGGAGTCAAAGAGGAACGGGGAAGGGGTTGGGTTGTGTGTGGGTGTGGTATCGGGGGTTGTCTTGAGACGCTGAGACTTTTTGTGTGACACTTTTACATCAGGTTGTGGATGTCGGGTCTCTTCGACAGCTGAGTATCCCTCGTCCCCTGACCTATCTTAACGAGTTTTCATTCCCGAAGGGATCACCGAGTCGACCATTTCTTAGACGGACGTTACGCCCTCTGGACCCAAACTAGAGACTCAACCCTTCTAGGGGACCTCTTCCCTTTCCGATGGGTGAGGTCATAAGACCGGACCTCTTAAGGTACCTGATATATCAGGGACCCCAGTGTTTCTCAGCCTGTGTTGACTCACTGAAAGTGAAAGTTCTCTGACTCGTTTTTAATCTTAGGTTCTGAGTCCTCGGTCCGTCCGAAAGGATTTATCTGACACTACATGTTGTACCACTGACGACTACTCGATATCGTTTCAACTATTCTCTCATCTGGGATTCTCAAGAGTAGTGTTTCTCTTTAGAAATAAAAAGAAAAATAACATATACATACTCTACTACCTATAATTGGATAACATCATTAGTAAAGTGTTCTGTACGTTTAGTTTGGTAGTACGACATGGGGAATTTAAATATGTCACTGCAGTTAATAAAGAGTCATTTTGCCTCCCCCCCTTTATACCTTGACTTTCTCTCTTTTATTCTTATCTTTTCTCTTTTGAAAGAACAGACTCTACCAGCCAAAATTGAGTCTACTCGATGTATAAAAGAGACTCGTTAAAGTCGATGTCATCCCCACACACCCAAAAAAAAAAAAAAAAAAAACCACACCCCCTCCAACTAGACTTGTCTGTTATATACACTTTTACTTTGACAATCAGCGAGTCAACAAAGTCTGAGAAACTAGCGCACTAGGCATCGGGAGGTCCAAAGACACAGGTACCCTAGAAGGTCCGTTCTTATAACCTGACGGTAAAGGAAGAGGTCACCTAGAAGGACTAGGGTCCCTACTTTGGGCCCAGAGGACGTAACATCCGTCCTCCCAAACCCCACCCCCACACGACGACCTGCGTACGGACCTGTTTAGTGGAAAGAGACCTCCGACCTCCGGGTATGACGAGGGACCCCGAGTGGGTCGGACCGAGGTAGTCAGACCCGACCCGTCGGTCGGAGGAACCGTGTCGTCCGGGGAGCACCGAACCATTTGACACGTTCCTTTCCTCCTGGACGGTTGTGCAGTCGTCGTCTAAGAAATGGCAGATTCGGTGGTCATCCATCCTTATTTAAGTTTGTCTTTTCCTCTTTTGTGTGTGTGTGTGTGTGTGTTAGACTGGGGACCGAAACTTTGAATGGTCGACACACTGCGACCCACCCAGGGACCTGAGAGACACAGATCGAAGAAGTGATCATTATATTTTACACCTACTATATACCCTCATACCCCTCTCATTTAATTTACTCTGTTGGGTGTGCTTCGTGAGTCGTGTCCCCGTCGGTCCCGTTTCAAGACTGTGTGTCAGCAAATAGTACAGCCCGCCCCGGGAGACCCTGATGGCCTCTTCTCCAGGGGGCCCTACGAGCCAGAGGCCCGCAGGACTGCAGCAGGGACCCGCCGCGAGCCCCTCCACGCCGGGCGCCCCGCCCCCTCCGACGGCAACCGGCGGGGTGGGAGGGCGAGTCGTACAGGGTCTACCACGGAGCGTCCCTCGACCGGTCACTACGCGACCGTCCAGGAGGAAAGGAACGTGTCAAGTGGCTCGGTGCGCCCCGGCCCTCGGAGTCCGACCCCGGGCGACACGGTTCCTCCGGCCGACGGGTCGGGTCCGACTACCTCGGTCCGACCCACTCGGGGTCCCTCGTCGGACTCGGAGGTCGGAGGCCTCTTCCATGTCCGCTAAACAGGTCCGTACACAGGTCGTCGTGTGGCCGTGGGGTTTGAGGAGACGTGTGGGGGGGTGTGTGTCGAAGAGAGACTCTTGCTTTCCCTCCTGAAGTAGTTTCGGGTCGTGAGTGGGAATGTCGTGGGCTCGGGTACGGACCGAATTCGGAAAAAGACTTTCGTTATCGAGCATCTTTTGTAGGTACGTCGTCTTCCTCTTGTTTGGGGAGGGGTTTGCACACTCGGTTTCGAAAACTGACACACCTAGTATTGTTTGATACCTTTTAAGAATTTCTGTACCCTTATGGTCCGGTGGACTGGACGGAGGACTCTTTAGACACACGTCCAGTCTATCATTGACAATTTGAACCCGTACCTTGTTGTCTGACTAAGTTTAGTCCTTTCCTCATACAGTTCCGACATATAACAGTGAGACGAATAAATTGAACATACGTCTCATGTAGTACACTTTACAACCCTACCTACTTCGTGTTCGACCTTAGTTCTAACGACCCTCCTTATAGTTATTAGAGTCTATACGTCTAGACTCTAAAACGGAATACCGTTTTTCGTTTCTTGATTTCTCGGAGAACTACTTTCACTTTCTCCTCTCACTTTAAAAACCGAATTTTGAGTCGTAAGTCCTTTGATTTTAGTACCGTAGACCAGGGTAGTGAAGTACCGTTTATCTACCCCTTTGTCATCTTTGTCACTCTCTGAAATGAAAGAACCCGAGGTTTTAGTAACGTCTACCACTAACGTCGGTACTTTAATTTTCTACGAACGAGGAACCTTCTTTTCGATACTGGTTGGATCTGTCGTATAATTTTTCGTCTCTGTAATGAAACGGTTGTTTCCAGGTAGATCAGTTTCGATACCAAAAAGGTCATCAGTACACACCTACACTCTCAACCTGGTATTTCTTTCGACTCGTGACTTCTTAACTACGAAAACTTGACACCACAACCTCCTCTGAGAACTCTCAGGGAACCTGACGTTCCTCTAGGTTGGTCAGGTAGGATTTCCTTTAGTCAGGACTTATAAGTAACCTTCCTGACTACGACTTCGACTTTGAGGTCATGTAACCGGTGGACTACGTTTCTTGAGTAACCCTTTCTAGGACTACGACCCTTTCTAACTTCCGTCCTCTTCCCCTACTGTCTCCTACTCTGTCAACCTACCGTAGTGACTGAGTTACCTGTTCTCAAACTCATTTGAGACCCTCAACCACTACCTGTCCCTCCGGACCGCACGACGTCAGGTACCCCAACGCTTCTCAGCCTGTGCTAACTCACTGACTTGACTTGACTTAACTTTGTACTCTCTCCCGAAGGGACCACCGAGTCAGTATTTCTTAGGTGGACGAATAGGTCCTCTACTCTCAAGTCAGGGACTCAGACCGACTAAGGGGACCTCTTTCTTTACTATTGTGTGAGGTCATAAGAACGGACCTCTTAAGATACCTGTCTCCTCGGACCGTCCGATGTCAGGTACCCCAGTGTTTCTCAGCCTGTGTTGAATCATTGATTTGTTCATTCTTCCGTCAAGTAAGTACCCCTTTTCACCTCTACTATTATAAAACTGAAATGTCTCGAGAAAACCCCTAATTTACTACGTAACGTATGTCGCTGACCTCGTCACAGATGTTGCACTCTGTAAGTTATTTACAGTCACAAACATAACACAAGTGTACAGACGGTTATACTACTGTCGTACTACCATTTCCGTGTCCGAAACCTTGGGAGACGGGTCCGGGTTTAGAGTCGACATTGGGATAGATAAACCCACCAGAACCCGTTGAACGTGTTACAGGTTTCGGAGTCGAAAGAGTAGATACTTTACCCTACTATAAACATGGAGGAAGGGACGGTCCTGACGACTCTTCTAATTTAGTCCATTACGTGTACTCACGAGTCATGTTGTGGGCCATGTATTATTCTCTAGTTATTCACCTCCCATAATAATAATAATTAGTCGTAATCATAACGACGGGTTCGTTAGTCCTTACCTCGTCCACGAAGGTCTAACGGGTGAGGTTATGAGCGACGACGGAGAGTGGGTTAATTTTAAGGACCGAGACGGGAGGTTCTCAGTGACAAGGATTTTTTCTTGAGGTAAAAATGACCCTTCAGTGTCTTGTTTAACAGCGGTTCAGCTCGCCAGTCTAGGTTTAACGTATTTCTTGTAAAGAGAAGTAATCCGTTTCGACGGGTTCCTGGGTCTGATATCCCTCACCTCTTTTCTGACTACGAGTAGTTGGTCGGGGCCCTCGGTTCCCTCGACCGTCCTTGGTGTGCGTGCGTGGACGAAGATCGCGTACGTGCGTCCGTTCAGTGAGACGGACGACCTCGGAGTCAAGAATGGACAGACGTTTTGGTACCAACACACTCTTAATTTAATTCATTTCGTCTACCGTGTACACCCCAGAAGTTATTTATCCATAATATATATGAAGGGTCCCGAAGGGATCACCGAGTCTGTCATCTCTTAGATGGACGATTACGTCCTCTGGACCCAAACTAGGGACCTAGTCCTTCTAGGGACCTCTTCCCTTACCCTTAGTCGTCCACCCTTAGACGACACACTACGTCCCTCGAGTTTGGGCCACGAGGCACTGTTGGACCTCCCCACCTGTCGCACCCTCCACCCTCCCTCCAAGGTTTCCCTCCCCTGTAGACATATGGATACCGACTAAGTACAACGACATACCGTCTTTAGTTGTGTTGTAACATTTCGTTAAAAGGAGGTTAATTTTTATCTAAAAAAAAAAAAAAATTTTTTCCACCAGATGAACGTACGGTTTTTGTTGAGTCCGGGACGTTACACTGCACAGGACGGTAGAGAGCGGTCAGAGAGAGACGACAGGGAAAGAGAAGAGGTAGGAAAGAGACGGAGGTCGGTGGACCGAAGGGAGGGACCTCCATTGGTGATGACAGTGAAGGGGTAGTTCTCGGACTCAAATACTTGGTAACTTTGCTTTACTCGGAAAAAATGAGGGAACTAGTTGTTATGTCGTGTCCTCTCTGAAGACTCCGATCTATTTTTACGTTACATTAAGGTAGAACAAGAGAACCCTGCAAGTGAGACCCTTGGGTCGGTGGTACGACACTCCTTCGGGTATATATGTTCTCTCTCGGACTGAGTCTCTCCTTGGTACCGGGTGTCGGGTGCCGCGGTCGGGTAGGAGGGTACGACCGTCCTAAAAGACAGTCGCTCGTATGGCACGGTTCCACCCGTGCACTCAGTACAACTTTCACGTAGGAGGTCAGGGGTTTGACTCGACGGGTTTGTTTCTGTTCGGGACTGACGTTCAGGACGGGAGTGACGTCTAAGGAGTCGTTTGATCTGGACAACAAAATTCGGTGATTCTAGACCCCGTCACACAATGTGTCGTTATGACACAATGTGACACAATGTGACTATGTGACGTGAAAATTGTTCGGAGGGTTCACCAAGAACTTCTAGTCTTCGACTGTGAGACTCCCTGAAGGGACCCCCAGGTCACCAATTCTTAGGCGGATGGTTACGTCCCCTATGTCCAAGATAGGGACCAGGCCCTTCTAGGGTGTACGTACCCTCGTTGATCGGGACACGTGGTGTTGATGACTCCGGGCACACGGATCTGGAACACGAGACGTTGTTCTCTTCAGTGACGTTACTCATCGGGGACGACCGGCGTTGATCTCTTTCGAGAGCTCGTCGTTGTTTCTTGGTCACGTTGGTTTTTATATTAATTTATTTACTAAAAAAACTTTCTCTTCTGCAACTGTGAAACTCTGTCTAACGGGAAACAGTAGAGATACTTGGACTTTTCATGGAATCACTCGGTAGGGACAAGTGGTGTCCCGTAGGAAGACAACTGTTCGGTTTCGGTGAAGTCACCCCTCTGTAGGTCTTAAAGGAAGAGATGGTGTCCCAACGACTCGTTTTGGACCCGGAGGAAACGGATGTGTACAAACGTGGTCCAAAACGGTCACCATTTCTTGAGCGGACGGTTGCGTCCTCTGCATTCTCTGTGTCCAAGCTAGAGACTCAACTCGTCTAGGGGACCTCCTCCCGTACCGTTGGATGAGGCCATGAGAACGGACTCTTAGGGTTCCTGTTTCCTCGGACCACCCGATGTCAGGTACCCCAGTGTTTCTCAGTCTGTGCTGACTTCTCTACATCGAGCGTACGGGAGTACAAACGTGGTAAAGGGTTCTTACGGACCTCCAGAGGGGTGAAGACCCATTTGTTTCGGTTAAAGTGTAAGTACAAACGTCTATCTAAACAATAGATTCGTTCTTTCGTCGGAACCTTTAAGAACCCATTTATTACGTTCAGGTTCTTGAGGGTACGGTCACCGACGTCGTATGTCCTTTACGACCTAGAGAGCCCCGACGAGTCCCCGTCAGTATCAGAGTCGTTCCCTGAGCGAGTTTCCTGACACACCAGTGACAGTGAAAGTCGTCTCGTCCTTCGGTTTCAGTCCCGTCCCGTGGTACCAATTCGTACTCCTGAGCTCAAACTCAGGACCGACACACTGAATGATGTCCACACAGAAGCCATTCACCGAATTGGAACGACTTGAAGTCACAAGGTGATATGTTTTACTCTTTTTATTACCGAAGAAGCGATCCGATGATGATTCTACCCGAAGGGTCCACCACGATCACCATTTCTTGGGCGGACAGTTACGTCCTCTACATTCTCTACGCCCAAGGTAGGGACCGAACCCTTCTAAGGGACCTCCTCCCGTCCCGTTGACTGTGGTCATAAGAACGGACCTCTTAGGGTACCTGTCTCCTCGGACCACCCGATGTCAGGTACCCCAGAGTTTCTCAACCTATGTTGACCTCGCTGAATCGTACGTACGCGATAACTCTATAACGTACTCTTAGTGACTCATATCCCTTCTTGAATCATATGGGAGTCATTTATCATTCTCGAGGACAAAAAACTGTACACGGTAATACTACGCGACGGGTCTATCTTTTCTCCGTGTGACCTCTCCACCCCCTCCTGGACCCTACACTAAGTCCTCTGGACCTGAGAGTACATCCAAAACGGTGAGTAAACGAGTCAATGGACTCGTTCCACCAATTACTGTGACCTACAATCGACGTTTCACTTCACCTCTCTGATCCTCCACCAGAGGTTCGAGAATATCATGTGAGGTCGAAAGAGGAAACTTTATTAGAGTTTTCGGTAATTTGGTTTTCCTTTTTTTCCTCCTTACCAACCGAGTCTCTTCGGTTTGCACTCAACTTGTCCGTTTGGAGTCCCTACGTCAGTCTAGGGTCCTTGTCGGCCTTGGACCTAGAGTGCACACAGAGAGGGAGGGTGAACGAGTGACATACGTGGAAGGAGTCGCTTGACAGAAGGAGTATCACTCCCTCGTAAGTACAGTTACGAGAGACAAGGGTCAGACCTGGATTTGGGTGCCCTTTCTTACTGACTGGTGGGAAGGAAGGATTCGGGTTCGTAGGACCCCTTGGATCCACGTGACGGTTCCGGAACTGATTAGTTAGTCGGTACCGATACACCAGGACAACCTTGTGCTGTCGAGAGGGTCCTTGGTGTACGATGGGTGGATAGGGTTCAAGTGTAGACTTAAACGTCGACGTCCCGTAGGACCTCTCCTCAAGAATGTCGAGGTGTCAGTGAGGGTGAGGCCACACACACACACGCACGCGAGTCAGCGAAGTCAACACAGACTGAGAGACGCTGAGATACCTGAGAGGTCCGAGGTGACAGGTACCCTAAGACGTCCATTCTTATGACCTTACCCAACGGTACGGGAGGAAGGGTTGGGTCCCTAGCTTAGGTCCAGAGGACGTAACGTCCCCCTAAAAGACGGGTGAGACTCGGTGGACCCTTCGGGTGAGGGTGAGAATGGGAGTGTATTAGGAACATTGTTACCTCTAGGAGAGTGTTACCTCTAGGTTGACCGTCGAAATTAAGTGTATATTACGTCCCGTGAACCCGAGTACCTTCGGCCTACGGTGTCTGTTTCTGTGTGCCGGACGGGTCCTGTCTCCGTTTAGAACGATTCCTGGATCCATACACTTGCAGGGTAAGGTCACAAGGAAGGATTTTACGCGACACAGGAGACGGACTGAAAAGGTCTTGCGAGTACTTACTTCTGGGTCCTTAAGTTATCGATCACTTAGGGTGTCCAGGAAATGGGACCGTCGAACCTCCGAGGGAACTCCCGACGAAAGACCCAGACTACAGTGGAACGGATATTTATCGTCTGGACCCCTGAGAGTTCGGGTCTTTTCCTTTTCGTGTTCGAAGGATCCCGGGAAGGTAAGGTTCTTACCCTCTTTTCCTTCGTCTTCCTTTGGGCTCTCTACGGGTCTTGTCGAGGTTCGAGACTGTCTTCTTGTCTAAATTAGTGACGTCTGGGATGCGGTAGGGAGGGACGTCTGCAGGGGACTCGTAGCACCCTTTAGACGAAGGACCCACAGTACATCGTGGGGCTCCCCTCCGTCTCGACCAGAGGGATGGAAGGAAGAATCAAACGTCGTAGAGAAAGTCAAGAAAGTTATGGCGTGCCGTCAAGTTGAACGACCAACTCTCGACCAGACGAGTTGCTAACTCGGAACCGTTCACTAACATGAACAATAAAAGTAGTAAATATACTTCCCTAACTATTTCTCATAAACACAGTACTCAAATAAAACTATTAATTTTTATTCTATCGTACTTAGTTCACGACTCCTGGTACGGACCACCCCGAAGGGACCACCGAGTCTACCATTTCTTAGACGGACGTTACGTCCTTTAGGTTCAAACTAGGGACCCAACCCTTCTAGGGGACCTCTTCCCTTACCGTTGGGTGAGGTCAAGAACGGACCTCTTAGGGCACCCGTCTCCTCGAACCGTCGACGTCAGGTACCCCAGCGTTTCTCAGTCTGTGCGGACTCGTTGACTCGTGCGTCGTGTGTGTGTGGTACGAACCGTGCGCCATCAATGACGAATGCTGTGTCAACGCTCACACCGATCTTTGATGTCTCCCCTCATTAAAAGATAGTGTAACAAAAGTATAATGTTTTCGTCACGCTGGTGTTCCTTTTCCGTTTATCTCTTCAACCTGGAAGTTGTCTTATTCACTGAACCAGACCGAGTTGTTCAGTTACACTACCTATGTTTCCGGCCCGATACAATGAGAAGTAAATGTCTCTTTATTCCCTGTACTGTTGGTTTACGTTACATACCAGGAATTAACCTGGGACTAAATTCGTTTAGATAACAACTTTTTTTAAAAAAACTTCTGGTTAACCATCTTAAACGTATACCTAATACATGTCCGTCTGGAGTCTCTATAACGATCAAGTCAAGGTAACTTTATTTCACTCAGTGAGATTAAAAAACGAAAGGGTCATGTATATTCTCAATACAAATGTGATATGACATCAGACAATTCACACGTTATCGTGCTGCAGATTTGTTTGTTGCATGTATAGAACTGATTTTTACTGAAGTAACGACTTTTTGGGATCGGTAATAGACTCGAAAGTCGCCCAGTATCGTCACTGTAGTTTCTAGCTCCTTGTGTCTAGTGGTATTGTTTGTATTTTTATTACTCTTTCAAACTTTATAACACTCTTAATAGTGTTACACTGTATCTCTGTACGTCCCTCGTTTTTGACAACCTCTTTGCTACAGCTGTCTGAACGACCTCGAAGGGACCACCGAGTCACCATTTCTTATGCGGACGGTTTCGTTCTCTGTGTTCAAGTTAGGGACTAGGTCCTTCTGGGGTGTACGGAACCTCGTTGACTCAGGCACGTGGAGTTAATAACTCGGACACAAGATCGCGGACCCTCGGCGTTGATGACTTGGGTGCACGACGTTGGTGACTTCGGACGCGGATCTCGGGCACGAGGTGTCGTTCCCTTCGGTGGTTCTACTCTTCGGGTCCGTACCGTTGAATCCCTCTCATCGAGGGCGGTAGGCACCGATCTCTTTTCGGGCGGGTCGTTACTTCTGGGTCGTGTCGGTTTGTGTGTATTTGTTTTTATCTGAACGATCTGAGTCCTATTGGTGTTTGGAAGTCAAACAATTTTTGGGTTATAGACGTTTCGTGTTACTGTACTTCACGTCACTTTATTCCATCCGGACATAACGATTCAGCGAAGTCAGCACAGGCTGAGACACACTGGGGTCTCTGCCGTCGGGTGGTCCGAGGGGGCAGGGACCCTAAGATGTCCGTTCTTGTGACCTCACCCAACGGTAAAGGAAGAGGTTACGTACTTTCATTTTTCGCTTTCACTTCAGCGAGTCAGCACAGGCTGAGAAGCGCTGGGGTACCTGACGTCGGGTGGTCCGAGGAGGCAGGTACCCTAAAAGGTCCGTTCTCATGACCTCACCCACGGTAGCGGAAGAGGCTCCGGACATAATCGGTTGTACTTTTTTAACAGGGATTAAAACAGTCTATACCAGTCCATCCTTTTATAAAATCTCTATGTGTCTTTATAAATCCCTATTTTATGGTACTACAGTTATTGAAATTTTATAAAGTGAGCTTTGTTTGTTTGTTTTTTCTGATTCATTTATACCGTTTTACAATTGTTAATAATTTAGAGTCGTCACCCAGACACCTACAGGTATTATGATCAAATAAAAATACATACAACCCTTTAAAAGTATTATTTGTCTCGTGCGAATAACATTTTTATGTATATATAATTTTCGATGTATTTTATATGACTTCTTTTATTTTATTGGTGGATTTGGGTGATGAGTCCTTTGTAGTAGGTATTGTAAACCTACATTGAGATGGGGCAAAAACAGACACAAATTTTAGTGACGTTATTGTTTCGTATATTTTAAGACGTGAAACGAAGAAATTTGAATTGTATTCGTAAAAAAGGAAAACAATTTTACAGAAACATTTGTAAAAATAACAGACGTAAGAACAATAAAGAAGCTCTCATACTTGGTTCTTTGGAAATTCAAGGAGGTCGTGTCTCGACGTTAATGTTAACTTTACCACTACTACCCTTGAAGGGACCACCAGGTTACCAACTCTTAACTGGAACGTTACGTCCCCTACATTCAAGCTAGGGACCAACTCGTTGAGCCCGGTGTGGTGTCGATGACTCAGGTGTGTGTCGTCACTTCCTAGGGCGTACTACGTTGTTTCATTTATTCGTTTTTTTTTTAAATTACTACTACTGTTGCTACTTCTACTACTACCGATTATAAGTGGCTCGTGAATAATACACGGACCTCGAAGTGTACGTCTGAGACGAAAGTGGAAGGACTGTACACTTCACCGAGGGTTTTAATAGTTGAGATAAAGTGTCGTCTTCTTTGTCTGTGTCTCTTCAACTCACTGAGCAAGTCCAAGTGCGTCAGTCCTGCCTCGTCACGGGTCTGAGTACGAGTCTCCACGTTGATACTCGAGTTTTGATTAAATCGCGTAAATAAGTAAGTGGTCTGTGACTTTCCCGTGGACGGGTCCCACCCTCGACCGAATACCAGGTGTGCTACTCGTGCCAGAGGACGTCCTGGCGATTGCTAAATTTAAGTAGTCTGATCTCCAGTGTCCTCGACACTGAGGACCCCGGACTCAGAAGTCACGGATGTATAGAAGAGGTGTCACCTGCTTATTCGGTGTACAGTGTGAAGGTCATTATTGAGAAGGACCCTAGCGACCGTCGGTTTGTCTCCCACCCCCACCCCATATTATATAATAACTATTAATTGTTGTGGTCTTTGGAAAATTATAAGTATAATAAATAGGAATGGGAACGGACGACCGTGGCTGTGATTGTCAAAACGACAATTACTCTGACCCTCGTAAAAATTTAGTTGAATTAACTGTAAAAATGTCACAAGTCGTCCGGGATCTGTGTCTTAAAGTCGACCCCTCGGTTTATACTCGGTGTCCTTCCCTACCCCGGGGTACCTCGGGCCCCGTTTTCCTCTAATGACTCTTCGTCGGTCTCCTCCTTCCTCGGGGTACAAAAGGGTCGACCTAGACCTTTAAGACAGGGTTCGGAGGAAGGGCCAAGAGGTGAGCCGAGGGTCGGACCTCCCTTAAGGGACGGGGCGTGACTTCCCTCGTGGGTCGAGACACTGGAACTCGTACCCTGAAAATTGGCGAGTCACGGAGTGAAAGGGGTAGACATTTTACCCTTATTATTATCAGGGAAGGAGTGTCCCAAAAATACTCCCAAGTTATCGAATTAAATATATTTCTTGAACCTTGACGCGGGTCATTAAATGACGAGATTCATAACAACGACGACGACGACGACGATTCAGCGAAGTGAGCACAGGCTAAGACACACTGGGGTATCTGCCGTCGGGCGGTCCGAGGGCGTAGGGACCCTAAGAGGTCCGTTCTTATGACCTCGCCCAACGGTAAAGGAAGAGGTGACGTACTCACTTTTCACTTTCACTTCTGCGAGTCAGCACAGGTTGAGAGTCACTGGGGTACCTGACGTCGGGTGGTCCGAGGAGGTAGGTACCCTAAAAGGTCCGTTCTCCTGACCTCACCCCACGGTAGCGGAAGAGGCTATAACAAGTATTTTAATTAACATATTCTAAATGTGTGTCCTTTCTGAAGGCACCACCGGGTCACCAATTCCGAGGTACGAAGGTGACCTCCCCCGTACGCAAACTAGGGACCAATCCCTTAATTTTAGGGTGCACGGTTCGTCACACCGGTTTTTGTATTTATTTACTTTCGAGAATTTTGCTTGTTTGTTTGTTTGTTTTTCTAAATGTGTCGCCTAAAATTGTGATAAACCGTTTCTGAGTCCTAATAAAGCGTGTTGTTTTACAAATGTAAGGGTAGGATAGTTTGAGGCGTTACTGAGACGATGACTAAAACCGGTGGGTATACGTCTACCTTAACTGTGCACAGTGAAGGGTCGTCTAATTTGTCGGTTGTGTAATAAGTGATACAGAAAAGACAGGGAGACGGTACTCGGACCGCGCCAAGGTGTCAAGGAAGGTAGACGGTCCCGGGTCTCACTTCTACCGGACCTCGTCTCGGTGGCGGTTGGATGTTACCTGTCCGTTACCCTCTTCCTTTATTCGGAAAAGTCGCCCTCCGGCGACTTGAAACCCTCAGTAAACAATGACGTCGTTTTGGATCGGATAACATTGACTGTGTCCTGTGAGAGTCGGGTCACCCTTTCTGTGCTATTTGTCCCTTCGACATGGTCAGGGCTTTTCTTTATATTATACATTTATATACTTCTGGACTGTGCATGTATGTTTCTCTCTCTTAGGTGAGAGTTTATCGATTAGAATGGGTGTGGGAAAAGTCTGTCAGTAACCAAAGTTAGAAAACTTTATAAAGAAAGTTTGTACCGTCATTTTCGATTTTATAAGTTATTAGGTCTGTTTGCTAGAGAACTAAAAAAAAAATTACTTTCCGAACCGTCTCTTTATATTGTCATGTAATTGTCCTTATCCTGACCATTTTTCTGTACTTTATTTGTAAAACTGTAATTCTTCGTCGTACCGTATCTTGTGTACACCGATCACTATGGTGTAGGACGGTGGTCTGGTGGACTCGACCTAAAGATTTGGACGATGAATTGTCGAGGCATTGGTTCCCTCAATGATTACGGGGTACGGAGTCAAAGGAGTAGACATCTTACCTGTGCACTATACCCAACATTGTTTCCAATTTATTTGACAACAAGAACAAATCAGTGATTCAGTTCTAAGAAAACGTTGAGGTACCTGACATCGGGCAGTCCGAGGAGACAGGTGCTCTAAAGGGTCCGTTCTTATGACCTCACCTAACGGTAAAGGAAGAGGTCCCCTACAAGGACTGGGTCCCTAATTTGGGTACAGAGGACGTAACCGTTCTTCTAAGAAATGGTGACTCGGTGGTCACACAACAGTAATGTCGGGCCAGGCTGAGACACTAGGGTACCTGATATCGGGTGGACGTCCGAGGAGACAGGCACCCCTAAGAGGTCCGTTCTTATTACCTCACTTAACGGTACGGGTCCCGTAGAAGGACTGAGTCCGTAGCTTGGGTGTAGAGAATACGGAGGACGTAACCGTAGACCCAAGAAGCGGTGATCATGGTGGACCCTTTGGCAACCACTGAACGAATATTTGTTGTCTTGTACCATATCGTTCAGGGAATACCTGCTCGGAAGTGCTACACTTGTAAGTTCCTACGTTTACACGTAAACGCACAGGTGAGCACATTAAATCCAGTGCACAGACCACCTGTGACAGTGTACCTGCGTAGGAGATATTCACCAACACGAAGACACATGAAATGTCATGACGACGACACGTTGTGCACTACGAATGTGCACACAATCTTATACAGTCTTGTATGGTTGTGTACCATATCTTACACGATCTAGTACAAGATAACAAATCTTTGTTCAGTGGTTGCCAAAGGGTCCACCGTGATCGTCACTTCTTGGGGTGACGGTCACGTCGTCTGTGTACACGACTTCTGGACTACCTTGACCTCCGGGTCTCTTTCTACCTCTCTCTGTTCCCCTTCTTCTTCTTGGCTCCTCCGAGTGCTCCGTCCTTTGCCACTCGCCCAAAAGAAATAAGCTCCTCCGCGACAAGTAAAAACTCCGTGCCCTGGACTTACATCTTGCCATGTACTTCCAACGTCGTCGGCAAGTCTTGCGTCAGACCACGAGGGCACAGTGGATACTACTCTTTTTTTCTCGGCGACGGATCTGAAGTGGCCTAGCGAAAAGGTTCTCCTCTCTATCTCGACTTAGGTCGTTCCTTAGCCTTGGACACGGTAGTTGCAGTCTTCATTCACTTGAACGTCGAGTGGGGGGCAGAGGATAACGACCACCAGGAAGTCGAGATGGCAGAGGGTCGAGGAGAGGCGGGAGGTCCGTCCTTGAGAGGAACAGACAAGTGAGCTACGGTCGGGGGCATACGGTCGACAACATGACCTGATGACATGAAAAGTTCCATGATATGCCATTCTAAAAATTTACAAAAGAAAAAACAACAACAACAAAAATACATAATAAACACACTTTTCATAGTGTTTGGACAATGTCAAGTCATGGTACATCGGCTAACACAATCGACCCACGGATCCGATTGAAACAACCTGAATGTCTAATCCGAACGTCTGACTTGTACGAGAACTTTGCCTTGAGTAGACGTACATCCCCTTATGACGTACATATTAACCCATAGAATTACAATAGGTTTTTCGTCCCTTCCTTCCGATGTTGACATTGACTACTTCTGCGTTGTCAGTGAGTATAACCGGTCCTACCCCCGACAAACCAATGAAAACCAATGGTTTCGTCTCACCAGATCTTGGTAGTGCCGGTTCCCACCGGAACAGGCCACAACTCCCAGACACTTTAGTAAAGACGAGGTGTTCTGTTGTTATGGTCCAGATATTCCCCAACGAAAAGAGGAAGAGTCTTTCCAAGTTCCATTTCCTGTCTCCTTCCATTTGGACCTCTCCCTCCGTTCTCAGTCAACGGATTCCCGGATGCGTCATCCTGGGCCGGAGGACGTCCGACAATTTCTCTGTTCCTGACCCCTGAACGGACCACCAGGTCACCGAATCCGAGGTGGGAGGAGGGTTGCGTCCCCCGGGCCGAAGTTAGGGGCCAACCCCTTGATCTAGGGTGTACGGTGTCGACTTCTGGGGTGCACGGCGTTGTGTTTGACTTCTAGGATACGTGACATTGATTCTGGGTCACGTCAGTTTATTCATCTATTTTCGTCCATAATCTGTCTCTCTTCCTGATCGACCAACCCTCTGGAGAGTGAGACCGGAGCCCATACCGTTCTCTTCCTAGAGAGGTAGGAGGAGAAGAAGGGTGACGATCCTCGACCGCAGTGAGTCCTGAGTCAACCGTTTAATGTTGGTACAACGACGGGTTTCAGTTACCGTTAGGTGGAGCCCTTAAATTCAGTACTACTGGGTCGACCCGAAATATAGAAGAACAGGAAGTAGGGACACTGACCTATCAGTAACTAAAGGAAGGGAGTAAGTAATGAAATAGATTACGAGTACTTTTCGGATGACTCACAGTTCGTTGTACCAACCAGTAATGACTTTCTTGTCTTTTGTTCTGGTTGTTAACACAACGGGTTCGACAAAAGTTGTTTTAGAGAAAAGGGGTTTAGTGTACGAAAGGGAGAAACCCGGACGTGACGTGAGAGAGGTGGGGTAGAGACAGACCTTTTAGTGTCGATAGTAGACTCTAAGTAAAGTCTTCGGAGGAGCAGGTACTCCTACACATCTGGGAGGTACTGGACGTTATCGGTAGAGGGGGTATTTGGGAGAGGGGTCTTAGGAGAGGACGACTTTTGACGATGTAGTGTCCTCTTCCCAGACTACCAGAAGTATAAGTGACCCACACTTTCTGTTCACAGGTTAAGGTCTCTCTTCTCCCTTTTCCGGATTTCCTCACTAGTTCTCGACGTCCTGGAACAAGGAAGTACTAGTATTTCTCTGACCCTTCCGTGTCTTTAAGTTGATCTTTTAGAGAGGTGGTCCCTTGTCCCTGGTTCACTTGATCTAACTCCTTGACGGATGGACACCTGAGGTATGCAGCCTTCTATTCTGAGTTCTCAACTGTCCTTCCTGAAACATGTAAGAAGACCCGATTATGGGTAAATAGAGTTTCCAATGATAAAAACCGGTTGAGGTCCCAAGTCTCAACTAAATTAATGTGAGTCCTTAGTATCACCAGAGTCCCAGTTCAAGGACCATATATCCTTGAACGGGTCACGAGACCCTTTCGGTTGGTCTGTTCAAGTTCGAGGTCTGTTCGAGGACTTTCAGCTCTGTAAGTGGACTCCTGACCCCGAGGGTTGTATGAACATGGTTCGAGGAAAAGACGAGTAAATCGGGTCCAACCGAGGTAATATCATGCAGATACTATCCGTGGGGTGAGGTCATGAGAACGGACCTTTTAGGGTACCTGTCTCTTCGGACCACCCAACGTAGGTGCCCCAGCGATTCTCAGCCTGTGCTGACTCGCTGAAGTGAAAGTGATAAGTGAAAGTACGTAACCTCTTCCTTTACTGTTGGGTGAGGTCACAAGAACGGACCTCTTGGGGTCCCTGTCCCCTCGGACCACCCGACGGCAGATACCCCAGCGTGTCTCAACCTGTGCTGACCTCGTTGAATTGTCGTACTATCTTATTTTAGATACAAAACTCCGTTCTACTCTTTTAAATTCGTATCGCATGAGGGACGGGGATAACCCGGGGGTTTACACGTAACACGTAGACTTAATGTATAATTGGTCCGGAAGAGTTCCGTCCTTACGGACGAGTTGGTAATTCTAGTTACAATGGAAAGAAGTGTACGGTCGTTACATTGAGGAATCCTCCATTGTAAGGAAATGGTTAGGACATTCCCCAGCACCACTGGTCAACGAGGAAAATTTGTACGAATAAACCTGGTACATGGAAACCGCTTAAAATACATTTTACAGTCACATAGTAAAACTACAGGAAACAGGACTTTTACATTTCTTGACACTTTGAATGTATTACTGAAGATGGTTCCCTTTGGCAGGTCTTAAAAGACTTTCGGTGAGAAGGTCCAATATTGTGAGTCCAACCGTACCTATTTTAAGAGATAAAGAAGAAATCACGTTGATAGTTAAGTAAAAAGGTAGTTGTGGATGTCAGGTCGATGAGTCCCTATGAGTGATTATTGATACCACAGGTTTAAAGGTTTAGAAAAAGACCAGTCTTTACTTAATTATGAAAAAGTAATTTTACCTTATAAAATATATTACGACATATTGGATGGTATTAAATAAACTTGTTACGTGGGTAACAAACTCCACAAGTTGAAGAAGGATCATTAGAAGATAAAAATTTGTTAAACTGACAAAGTTGATTAGGAACAAAGGTCGTGTATTTCATCTTGATAAACTAACTTTTACCTAGTATGTCCTTTCTTTCGAGGAGGGATGGTGGGTCAAGAAATTCCGTCTGTTTTATAACTACCGATTTCGTGGTCCCAAAACTCACAGATGATACATAGTTCGTGACGAGATTTAGGAATCGTGTGTAATGGAGTAAATTAGGAGTGGGTTTAGGCTGGGTTACCTGGACTTAAAACCGTTTGAGGTCCTCTATCACCTCCTGTCCCTTCGTGCCACACGACGTCAGGCGCCCCAACGTTTCTCAGTCTGTACTGAATCGTAGACTTGATGTTGTTGTTTTAGGTCCCTCCCACCACTCTTCACCCAGTAAAAGGGGTAAAAGGTCTATCCCTTCGACTTTGACTCTTATCTAGGGTAGGAACAATTTTCGGTGTATCGGAGACTCATGGTCTCGGTCTTGAGTTTGGACCTATAACACTGTTTTTCGAGAACCGTGTGCCGTCATCCTTCTTAGGTGTAGAGAATATCGACTAGTCCTTATAGATAGGTCCTTGTCGAGAGTCCGTCGGGACTGGGGAGGTTGTAAACAATGTTTACGGACCCTTCCAGAGTGACATGTGAGGAGATTTAAAGAATGATGGGTATAGTAAGAGCAAGGAAGAGGAGAGGTCCTGATTGAGTCATTGTCTCTATCGACTGTATTCTGTGTGCCCGGTAGAGAGGGAGTGGAATTTGGACGACGTCTACAACCATTAGTCAGTACGAGAAAAGAAGACTACCCACGGTTGACTGGGAGTTTTAGAAAGACTTTTGTCATAAGGTTCGTGGGAGATAGTTAGGTAGTCTTAACTGTACGCTCTACTCTATTTCGGAGAAACGGTAGAGATGAGATCTGATACTCAAAAAGGTCCTATCCTTGATGAGTAATAAGTCGAGAAATTATTTTTTAAATTTTTATTATAGTCGTTGTTGTAAGACATACGAAAATACCGAAGGGACAATCGAGTCTACCATTTCTTAGACGGACGTCGCGTCCTCTGGGACCTAACTAAGGACCCGGCCCTTCTAGGGGACCTCTTCCCTTTCCGATGGGTGAGGTCACAAGACCGGACCTCTTAAGGTACCTGACATATCAGGCACCCCAGCGTCTCAGCCTGTGTCGACTCGTCTGAAAGTGAAAGTGCGAAAATTGTACGAAGATTGTACGAAGTCCGTGAGACGAGTCACCATGAGAGAGGAAATTAGGAATGTCTCTTCTATAAAGATTATGGGTAAAGAGTCTACACCTCTCATTCCGTCCCCTCCCGAAGTTGTTAGTTTTTTTAGACGACGATGATTTACCTCTTCCGTTGTGACCTTTGACGCCGCAGACGCTCTATCGTGCGACATTGTGGTCCGGTGTACAGGGGCTGGGGAAGGTTAGACCCACGGGTCCGAGGTGCGTCCCGTTCCGTATGTGCTCATGTGTCGGTCGTAAAGGATTTCCTTACTTAGGTGCGTCTTTTCTTACCTAACTGAGTTCCAGCCCGAGGTTCCACCTCCCGTTCCACCCTAGTAGGTGCTTTCCCCGACCCGACACCCTCTGCCAAAGACTGAGTCTGGGTCGAGGGTTTCGCCCGTCCTTCTTGACGGAGGACGAAGATGCGGACTCTAAATTTAGAAGGTTCTAATATTAATAGGGCGAGCGGGGCGGGTGCCTGGACGAAGAGGTACCTCGGTGCCGAGTCCCGGACCCCCGGAGGTCTCCTCTCCCCCGCCAACCCCCAACCGTCTTCTCCCCCCACGGAGTTCCCAAGAGAATCAGTCTGCTTCCTCCTTCCTCGTCCTCGTCCGACGTCGGGACCCCACCCCGTCCCTTCGGTACCTCCCTTCCGATGGTCCCTAGGGGAGCGTCGGAGTCGACTAGGCCCTCCTTCCTGCGTCCGTCTCACCACGCGTACGCGGGACTCTCGGCCCTAAGCCCCCCACACCGGGACTCTTCGACAGCCCAGAATCTCGGTCCACGGGGTAGGAGTTTCACGTCCTCCTCGGTCTAGTAGAGTCCAGGAGACTCGGTTCACAAGCGATTGACCGTGTAAAGAACAACATTTCCTTTGTGCAAACGTAATGGGAGGTAGGTGGGGGTGGGAGAGAGAGTCGAACCTCGGTCGACCGAGAAACCACGTCCGAAGGAGCCGGGGAGTTGCAACAAAGGTGGTGGGTCACGAATACAGTCTCAGTGGGTCGTGGGAATCAGTAAAAGTTAGGGAGGGGGTGGTCTGTGAATGTTCCTTAGGTATTCCTGACCGTGGTCCTCTAATAAACCGGTATACGACATTATAGCTATTTAGTAAGTAACACGTAGGAATGGAAGTAGACGCCTGAAATACCGTCGGGATGTCTTCCGTGGGACATTTACGACCACACCTTAGAGTGACCGAAACGTTAGTTTGTCCGACTCAAACTTTGGACCGAGGGTAAGAATGGGAGTACACCGAACTCATTGAGGGGTCAAGGGTCTCGAAGTCAGAGGAGTAGACAGGCGACTCCTGACCTGTTCAATGTCTCCAATCGTCCGTACACAATGTCGGCGTGTCATTGATAACGACAGTGAGACTACTAGTAGAAGGGTTCACAATTGTCGACAAAGGATGAGTTCTGGTCCTTCCATACGTTTCCCGGGGGTCTCCTGTTATAGATCACCTTGAGGTTCCGTGGGGGGACTCGTAGACTCGTATGCCGCACAACGTTTCTTCACTTGTGCGTGGACGAACTTCCCTCCCCTCGTCTACTGAGCCATTACCGAACTTCGGGACAAAATAGAGCACAACCTTTGTAGACGGAGAGACTCGGAGTCAGAGGAATAGGGATGGTACCCACAATTTTCTTGGATCATGTCCTCGCCAAGTCTCAACTTTACTCAGTTCGTGGGTTGTTTCCCGAAGACACACACACACACACACACACACACACACACACACACACACACACACTTTCAGTGAGTCAGCACAGACTGAGATCAGGTACCTTAAGAGGTCCGGTCTTATGACCTTACGCATCGGAAAGGGAAGAGGTCCCCTAGAAGGGTTGGGTCCCTAGTTTGGGTCCAGAGGGCGTAACGTCCGCCTAAGAAATGGTCGACTCGGAGTTCCCGGACAAGTGTAATTTACTGACTGCAGTGGACATCGACAGTAATTTTCGCTCTGAAACAGTAGACCTGGTGGGCTACCTCGTCTAGTAGTCAGGCGAACCATAAGTGTAGACCACATTCACCTAATTCTTTCTATATTGTAGTCCTTTCCTCTCTCCCCAAGAGACCCCCGTACCCAGATCGGACTTTACTTGGACCTCCCCAGCCGACGGTTCTTAGACATAGAAAAGATCGTAAAGGTAGACTGTTGCCGGTCGACGAGACGGAGAGGAAAATCCGAATTTTGTTTCCCTTTATCCTTTTTGATGTCGTTCTCGCTAAGTGCCGTCTGTGTCCCCTCCTAAAGGACTGACATCCCCTTCCGTACCGTAACGACCTACTCCCGTGACTTCGTGGCGCAGTAGGAACAAAGACTTCGTTTAGGGAGTAGGGGAGATCGAAGGGACCTGGGGGTCGAAACCTCCGTCGACGGACAGACCCAGGGTACGTGGGCTGTGACAAGGAGGGTCCGAGGGTGCAGGGAGGTACAAGGAAAGAGCCCCGAAAGACGTCTTGATGTCTTCGAGTGAGAGAACACAGAGGCGTGGACTCCGCCGGACCTTAGTGTCTCCTCAATGTGGGACTTCGTTGGTAGGTGGTAGTACCTGGTTACGAGTGCTCGGGCACGAGACCTGTCTGTCAGGACTCCTGTAAGATCACCGAGGAGACTACCAGGGTCTCCGGGGTTCCTGGTCCACAGGTATTAAGTAATTGTGTGGAAAAATAACCGAAGGAAGGAGGGTCTTATGTGTGGGGAGAGAGAGAGAGGGGGGACGGAGGGCCCAGGGGAGGGTTTATTTTGTGGACGTGGGTGTAGGGACAGAGTCCAACTCGAGAGTCTCCTAGAAGTTATCCTGTGTTTAGATATCACTGTAGCGGTGACATGGACGAGGTCCTGTGGGAACGACTAGGGAGGGGGTCGGTGAACTGGGACCCAGAGGACAAAACAGACCGTAGACACCTCGTACATGTGTCGGGTGGGGAGGGGTAGGGTCACTGTGTCCCTCAAACACTCGAACGAGAGGTGCTTCGAGGTTCTACGGAGGTCCGACTCTGTCAGACGACCAGTGGTCTCCCAGATCACCGAGTCCCGTGGGGAACAAAATAGTCCCACTGGTAGCAATAGTTGTTGTGTCCCCGAGGACACAGGAGACGTAAGTGTAAAACGAAAAGACCACCGAGTCTTAGACGGGTGTTACGCCCTCTGGGTCCAAGCTAGGGACCCAGTCCTTCTAGGGGGCCTCTTCCCTCACCGTTGGGTGAGGTCAAAAAAACGGATCTCTTAGGGTACCTGTCTCCTCGGATCGTCTGATGTCAGGTACCCCACCGTTTCTCAGTCTGTGAAACTCGTTGATTGTTTGCATGTGTGCACCTTCCATTATGTCACGGCACGTCTCTTTCTCTCAACTCTTAATTGAACTAAGTCAAGTCAAGTCAAGTCAAGTCAGTGAGTCAGTAAAGACTGAGAAACGCTGGGGTACTTAGCGTCGTGCGGTCCGGAGGGACAGGTAGTGGTTGAGGGCCTCAAGTGTGTCTGAGTGCAGGTAGCTCAGTCACTACGGTAGGTGGGTAGAGTAGGAAAAAGCAGGGGAAGAGGAGGACGGAGGTTAGGGAGGGTCGTAGTCTCAGAAAGGGTTACTCAGTTGAGAAGTGTACTCCACCGGTTTCATGACCTCAAAGTCGAAGTCGTAGTAAGGAAGGTTTCTTTAGGGTCCCGACTAGAGGAAGTCTTACCTGACCAACCTAGACGAACGTCAGGTTCCCTGAGAGTCCTCAGAAGAGGTTGTGGTGTCAAGTTTTCGTTAAGAAGTCACGAGTCGGAAGAAGTGTCAGGTTGAGAGCGTAGGTATGTACTGATGACCTTTTTGGTATCGGAACTGATCTGAACTAATGTACTAAGGATTGATAATGGACCCCCAAGTTATTTCCTTGTCAATGTATTATTACTGTATGAGTGAGTTATCTGAGAACACACCGGTAAATACTAAAATTTATAAAGTAACATTATTTCTAAAAACGACTCACGAATCATATATGGTGTATGACCCGATTTTCGAAAATGTACGTACAAGAGTAAATTCGGAGTGTTGTTGGGATATTATATCCATGGTCATAATAATAGTAATGATAACAATAGGGGTAAAATGTTTACTTCTTTAACTCAGAAAATATGTTAGTAGTTGAGTACAAGTATTACATTCTGACTCCGTTTCTCATCCTGTATTTTACCAAATAAGTTATATACGGTTAATACAAATTTGTGTATACACTTCCCCTTTTTCTGGTTTACCATTACATAATTTTACAATCGGTGACAACAGAGACCTACTACTCTCTTATCCATTGTAAAGAAAGGAGACTCGTATTGAACGAATCACTATTACCCGTTAAGTGCGGAAGTATGACCCAAAGGCGACGAGAGAGAAGAGGAGACACTCTACGTCCAACCGAGAGGTACCGAGGCAGAAGAGTAGGTATTCTTCGCCTATGGTGTCGGGTCTCGGGGCTCCCGGGGGATTTAGTTTGTAGATCCTAAGATGTTAAAGTCACAATTCTCTCCTTTGACGGTCTTTGGTTCCCGAAGGGTCCATCGTGATTACTATTTCTTAGGTGGACGGTTCCGTTCTCTGTGGCCAAGCTAGGCACCAAACCCTGCTAGGGGTGGGACCTCCTCCTTTTCCGTTGGGCGAGGTCATAACAACGGACCTCTTAAGGTGTCTCGTCTGTCTCGTCGGACCGCCCGATGTCAGGTTCCCCAGCGTTTCTTAGCCGGCGCTGACTTGTGAGTGTCGTGTAACCTCTGCTCGACGTGTCGGTACGACCCAGTCTGGTGACTTTCCTGAGCGTTCTGAGACTCTCCGTCCTCAGCACCTTCTAAAACAATGTCCGTTTCCTACGGCGGTTTCTTTGAGTCTCGTTGAAGTCCTTCTAGGCATTGTGAGTCCTCGTCAACGAGTCCCGGGGAGAGCCCGTGTGTCTCGTTCGGACCAGAGGCCTTGTGCTTGGCGGGTTGTCATACACCCTCTCGAGTCAGAGTCCCTACGGTTCCGTATTCAAAGGGGCTCTGTAAACAAGCAAAAACAGAGGGGGACCAGTGTGTCGGCTTTGCCCCGACTCATTGACCGTACTGTTGACTTTGGTCCGCGTGTGGTAAGTAGATGCAAAAAGGTCATCTGACGTCGTTCAACCATGTGCCGTGGAGGTCCGTCAAAACCTGGAGCCTGTCGTGCGATATTTAGTACCCAATTATCGTAGGGTAGGGAAGAACCGGTTCAGATACCAAGGTTACAGATGTACCTATTCGTCCCAGTGTGTCTGGTCGACGTTCAACCGGGAGAGGAATGTCTCCGGGTGCCACTTCTAGTACAAAGGACTCGGGGGACTTCAGTGTGACTCGCACGAGGCCTATTGCCTCGGTCCACACATTCTTTAGAGGACGAGCACCTCTTTCGTACACCTATACAGGAGTACCCCGGGACGAGGTCTGGTCTCTCAGAGAAAGTGAGTAGGAGACTACGACCGGTTCACCCTCGTTCCCTCCCCTCTCAACTTTGATATAAGAGGACGAAGGAGTGGTAGGGGGTATTTTCAGGAGACGACTGTGGGACAGCAGACCGTCTATCTCTTTCCGTATAGTCTACCCGGACCACTGGAACCCTACCTCCCCCTTGGCTGGTTAGACGTAGGGTAGAAGTAAGTTATTTATAAACAATTGATATGGGAGACACAGTTTTCGACACGGCCTACGATGTCTCAGGTACCCGGTCCGTCTCCGACAGGGATAAATTACCCCAAATATCAGCTCTCCATCGAAGGGAACATCGAGTCAGTCTTAGACGGACGATACGTCCTCTGGACCCAAACTAAGGAACCAACCCTTCTAGGGGATCTCTTCCTTTACCGTTGGGTGAGATCATAAGAACGGACCTCTTAGGGTACCTGTCTCCTCGGACCGTCCGACGTCAGGTACTCCAACGTTCTCAGCCTGTGCTGAATCGCTGATTTGGTGGTGTCAACTCATCCCTCTGCCCATTCAATTATAAGTTTATTATATGCTAAAGATTAGGTATACACACTTGCCTTTGTCCGACAGTACTTTCTCTTACTTTCCCCAACCTTGGACGTCCTCTACTCCGGTTCTCCCTCACTACGAGAGAGTCCCTGACTCCGAATGAGACTTTGGACTCCCTGACTGTGTCTATTTCTCGCTCCCCTTCTCGTAAGGTCGGTCTCCCTTGTCGTACACGTTTCTGGGACGCCTCCCCTACGAACCATTCAATCTTCTTCTTCTGTCCTCCGACCGTTCCGACCTTCGTCCTCCCTCTACCCTCTACTCCTTCTTTACTACTTTTACGACCTGAGACGTCAGTGTCACTCCTCAGACCTAGAATAAAGTCTACACTGCGACAGTACTTGAGCCAAGGGGGTCTTGTCTCGGACTTTGTCCACCAAATATACCCTCTACTGAAGTTCTTTACCCTTCTTCCAACACCTTTCTAGACCCTCCCTTTCAGTATATGTACAAGTGGTAGTTCTGTCGACGACCCCCAGGAACTACGACGGTCCTGAAGACTCTCCGTTCTTCCTTCAGAGGGTCTTTACAGGATGACTACCTCCCTCCGGTCGTGAAAATAAGTGGTCGAGGTAAGGGACAACCAACTACCAACAAGACGGACGAGAAATGAGACGTGAAGACTCGCCTTATCAACTTGTTCAAGACCGTCCAAGACCGTTGTAGACTTTTCCGGGGTCCCTTCTTCCGTCTTCTACTATCTGTGTGACAGGACCTTACATATCGACACTCGTTCACTTAGAGTCGAGACTCCTCCTGGTAGGACTATTCTACGTCCGTACCACCTTTGGGACGACGGTTACCCCTCAAAGTCTTTCAGAAATTCGTCTTCTCCGGGTAGACTATACGATTACTCTGCCACAGACGGAGAGACAGGTGTGTTACCTTGTTCTTCTTAGACTGTACGTTATTCGTGGATGACGTACGCGGTCACGACCCTCGAAATATGTGTAATAGAAATTGAGAAGGGTCATCCTTACTGGTAAGGATAGAATGTCTACACCTTTGACTCAGAGTCCGGTCGTTTCATTAAACGTCCTCCAGGGAGTCTGTTCCCTCGCTACCTCGACCCGTGGGAACCGTCCGGGGTGACAAGAACGGACGCCAACGTCACTCTGCCCCAACCACCCCTCTCCCGCCGGACGGGGACACGGGAACGAACGGACCCCCGAAGTGAGGGGTGCCCAAGAGAGGTCGCGTCCTCCATGGTCCCTCCGTCGGGAGCTCTCGGGGGTCCGGGACGTAAAACTGAAAGACGGGGACGTCCACAAACGGAGGGGGTGTGCGTCTTGACACGGCGGTGCTTCTGATTAATATTTACGACCCATAAATATCACTCAAAGAGGTGGGTCACGAAGGTCGTGGAGCTCCCTTGATAAATCTCTTCGGAGGGTCGTGGAGCCTCTCTTTCCGTCTCGGATCCTCCTCTTTGACTCCACCTCTCTCCCCGACTGTAGGGGGTCTCAATTCCTGGGAGTGGGCTCCTCCTGACCACCCCACAGGAGACCCCTTTCAGATCCTAAACTGGTCTGTCGACAGTTCCCACCCCTCACTCTCTCTTTCTCTCTTCCTGCCACCCTCCTCCCTCTCCTTTGGGTACTGACATGTAAACGGGCACCGGTCTCCTCGGACCGCCTCATACCAGGTACCCCAGCGTTTCTCAACCTGTACTGACTCACTGATTCGTGTCGTGTCGTGTCTGGCCCGGTAAAGGGTCGTAGACGGGAGACTCGGAACTGTAAGAGTAGACACTTTACCCCGATACTAACATGACAGAAGACCCGAACACTCTAAATTTACTTGAGTTTGTCCATTTCCTATCTTAAACCGTACCTAATTTGGAGTGATTTATAATCGATAATACAAATAGTACAAAAAGGTAGGAGTACTGATTAAACTATTTCGTCCATTTACTATACGTAACCCAAACTTGAAGTTTTTCAAGTATTATTGTTGGTAATTCTAAAGGTTCACAAAGGAGACGTCACATGCCAACATAGTACCCCGACAAACCCTTGGTTTAATTATTTTCGTTTCCGTCCACCAAAGAACTACGGAAATGATTCTGTTCTCCTTTTTCTTTTTTTTTTTCCTCTGTCCGTCCCCTGTGTGTCATAGAATAAAGGTCAGGACACGACTACCAGTCTCTTGTCACTGGGTGTTTCGTACACTGTCTACTCAACCTTCCTGAAGGACTCTGTCCTTTAATCCCGTTCTGGAAACCCCCGACGATGTGTGGGTCTGAAGGACGGAACATGGTCGTCGGTTCGGTTCTCGGTTGTCGCCCAGTAAGTTCTCCAGTCGACAGACGACCGAAAGTCACGGATTGACTGTTTCGAGCTCTCCAGTGGCTCTTTACACGTTTTACTCCGTTAATGGAGGGTGAGACAGTTCTACGTCACTTCTGACTTACTTCTTTCACATGTTCAGAGGACCAAGTACCACCCAAAAGGTTTTTTACCAGTGGTAGTAATCTTGGGACCCCAAGGTAAGACTAAACACAGAATAGGTTGGAATTGGTAAAAATATATATAATTTTGATGTCGTACGAACTATAATTTTTATTAAGTTTGGGATTTCTTCCAATATCTGTCGTTTAAAATTTTTTCTAGGAGGAGGGAAGGGTAGGAGGTGAGTTTGACTGCAACTATAACAACGATGACAAAAACGAAAGACTCATCCCCGTCTTTAAGAGTTAGGCATTTCAGTTCTCACACTCAGGAGAGGACCCTCCCCGCCACTGGGAATGACCCGTCACTAGGACCCGCCCGTCACTGGGACCCGTTCAGTGAAAGGAAGAGATCCTCTACTGGAGAATAAGTAATCCGCGTTCGACCCGATCGGGTGGTAAGGGTTTAACCTACTCGTCCTAGAGTCCAGGACCCGAAGGGTCCACCGTAATCACCAATTTTATTGTTGTTGTTGTTGTTGTTGTTGGGTGGACGGTTAAGTCCTCTACATTCTCTGAGTCCAAGTTAGGGACCGAACCCTTCTAAGGGTCCTCTTCCCGTACCGTTGGGTGAGGTCAAGAGAACAGACCTCTTCGGGTTCCTGTCTCCTCGGACCGTCCAATATCAAGTGCCCCAACGTTTCTCGTCCTGTGTCGACTCGTGTCTTCTAAACCTTTTAAGGTTGCCGGTCCAGTGTGGGGTCCGGTACTTAGTCTATCCTGGGTCCGTAGTCACACTAAATTTTGAGAGATCCAACAAAGTCACTCGTCGGTGTCAGTGCCCCCAGATTGGGTCCGGACAAGATTGAAGTCACACGTCTGTGTAACGGGCTCCAGACCTACTTTTGCATTTAAGACCAAGTCGTCGAGACCTCTCCCCGGACTCCAAGGTTTAAAGATTGTTCGATGGTGCACTACGGACACGACGACTAGGTCCCTAGGACAGACCTCGTCCTTCTCTGGACTGGAGACCACCTTTTTGACAATCGGAACCTTATGAGAGAAGTTTCTTCTCAAACGTACCTTTGTACAAATTGTCTTGACGAGACCAACTTCACTTTCTAACCTTTGTCCCTAGAGTCTGAGTGGGGGTTTGGGGACAATCCGTCTTAACACGGGGTGGTTTCTATTATATAGGATCAGGGGTCTTGGACTCCTACACGAGGTAGTGTACCGTTGCCCCTTAGTTCTAAAGTCTACTTTCATTTGCAACAATCAATCGATTGGAATTTTATCCCTCTCCTCAGACCTGAAGAATTAGTCTTCACAGAAATTTTCACCTTTTTTCCCTCCGTCTTCTCCAGTCTCACTACTACACACACTTCTTGAGCTGGCCGATAACGATCGTAACTTCTGTGTCCGTCCCCGGTACTCTGTTCCTCACGTCCGTCGGAGATCTTAGACTTGTCCTACCCCTTTGTCTTAGAGGGGACCTTCAAGGTTTTTCTTGTAGGACTCAAAATCGACTGAGTGAGTGAGCCTGAAGACTGGAGATCCTGACATTCTCTTTAAACGCGAATAACATTCCGTGAGTCAAACTCAATTAAACAATGTTGTCAGTATCCTTTGACTGTGGGGACACTACTCGAAGGATCTAGATCGAGTGACTCTTTGTCGACCTGATCTACTGGAAGTAGTGGATCTGGGTGCTACCCCGACTGTGCGGGATTCCGAGGTGTGTCGACAGAGGACCCGTGAGTCGTAGGGCCCCGAACGCCTGTGTAGGACCAGACCAGCGTGGTTGGAAAGGTCTTTGGGTCTCGGGGGTGACGGGAGGAAAGGCCGTCCTCCCCTTAGGGACATCGGCGGAGTCGTTGTTCCTTCGATGAAAGTCGAGTCGTCGACTTGTATAGTCGTTTCCCGTCGAACCTTCGTAGAGGACGGGGTGGGGGGATCCTCTCTGGGGACAAGGAGAGTAACCCCACATGGACCTGTCTAAATCGGATTGTGGACGGACGAGGGGGGACGGAACCATGGGTCTCGTGGAGGTCAGGTTGGTTGGTCGGGTCCCATCCTGTCCCCCACTTCTTCTCTGGGACTCAGACCAGAGGGGAGAGGGTCTGTACCCCCCAACGTGACAAGACCTCCCCTCGTCTACCCACCCTCAGAACCCCCTCTCCCCCCCGCCAGGACCTTGACTACTTTAGAGTTGTTTTCCGTGGTCTTGTCACCAAGAGTCGAGACGATGTGTAGTCTAAGTAGGTCCCTTACAAAAAGTTGAGTAGTACAAGTCTGACGACGTGGGTTTTGGTAAATTTAGTCTTAAAGACCCCACCCCGGTTCCACCAGAAAAAATTTTTAGAGTTACACATAAGTTCCCCACTACTCTGGACGATTTAGTCACCAAGAGTCTCGCACCTAGTGTCTGGTTGTCGTAGTCACAGTGGACCCTCGCACGATCTTGACTTGTGAGAGTCCGGGGTGGGGTCTCCACAATTTAGTCTGGGAAGTAAAAATTTTTATTAAAATACGCACACACACACACACACACACACACACACACACACACACTCACACATACACATATATATGAAGGGACCATCGAGTCGTTATTTCTTAGGTGGACGTCACGTCCTCTACACCCAAGGTTGGGTCCCAACCTTTCTAGGGGACCCCTTCCATTACCGTTGGGTGAGGTCACAAGAACGGACCCTTTAGGGTACACATCTCCTCGGACCGCCCGATGTCAGGTACCCCAGCGTTTCTTAGCCTGTGCTTAATCACTGGTCTGTAAAAACAGGAACCAACACGACCCGGAAACGACGGCAGGCACCCAAAACAGACCAGCGGCGCTCGTCCCCGAGGAGAGGTCGGCACCACGTGCTCGAGGAGTGACGTGACCGAGGAGAGCGACGTCTCGCGCCCGAGATCTCGAGTCTGAGATATCGACGCCGTGTAGTCGTCTCGACCCTAGTAGGGTCTGGTCCCCAGTCGGTCACAGGGGACGAGATCGGTCACCTAGGGATATTTGACACGGAACTCCCTTCAGGTCCGGAACGTAAAATAGTATTGTTCCAGGGGTGCCTCAGGAACTGTTTTCGCACTCTTCGTGCTGTCACGTCGTATTCTCCTTTCCGACGGCCGAGAGCCAGTCTCACGGACTCAGACACCTCGTAGGAGTGGTGGAGTGTCGATGGTCCAAAGTCCGCTTACTGTTGGAGACCCGAAGAGGAAAGAGGGCATGGGGTGCCCCTTCCGAACTCGGTCCTTTGGTTCCCGGACCACCGTTTTAGGTCCTCTTGGGTGTCGGACAGAACCACCTTCTCTAAGTCCACCTAGGACTTTGTAAAATCTCCTGGAGGACTTCTTTTGTTTCTGCTTTAAGGTTTATATTTTAGCCCACGTAATTTTCGTGAATTTCGTAAGACGGGAAGACAGAGAAATTTACTTGTGGGAGTAGGGTAGGATGTAGGACTGAAGGTCGGAGCCTTCTTTATCAGAGCCACACACATATTTACCTAAATGTTAGGAACGGAGTACTTTTTTTACTTGTTTCGTAGGCATCATCGATTTTTTTTATTATCTGCGAAGTCCTCCAAGCTCTCTCCCTAATGTCTCTCAGTCGTGAATTAACTTCGAGGAGGTAACTACAGTACTCTCTGGGCCTTCTTACGACCTTTTCGGCCCCAAAGTCTCCCTCTTGGTCCGTCGAGAGGCTTCTTAGAATTTTTGTCCTTGTTCCTAAAGACAAACGTCCCGAGAAGACCTTCGGCCGGGAAAGCCTCCTTCCGTCCGTCCGATATGAATCTTTCTCTACGTACCGCTTCTCGTCAAGACAATGATATTTAAGTAAAGGTTTTCGGTTTGTATACACACACGTGTGTGTATTTATGGTATATATCCCTCCTCTATTTAGCCGTATACTGTAAATCGGGAAGGATTTAACCCTTTATATATTTTAATGATGAAAGAAAAAAAGAAAACCGAACACACCCTTATTCCTTGTGTAAAGTAAGGTTAATCTAACTAGACCATCGCACACTAGACATAAGGACTCATATCAGGGGAGTAAGTAAGTAAGTGAGTGAGTAAGTAAGTAAGTAGGTGAGTGAGTAAGTCAGACGTCTAGGAACTCTCGCAAGTGCACGGTCACTATGTCGAGGTCAGAAGTACTCCGCACGTCAGATCATGGGTGTGGAGTTTCACACCAGGATCTGATCGTCGTAACCGAAGGCGCCCTCGAACGATTTTACGTCAAAGAATCCCGGGCAAACAGTTACGTCCTCTGTGTTCCCTACATCCAAGCTAGGGACCCAGCCCTTCTCGGGGATCTTATCCTTTACCGTTGGGTGAGATCATAAGAAAGGACTTTTAAAGGTCCCTGTTTCCTCGGACCACCCGATGTCAGGTACCCCAGTGTTTCTCAGTCTGTGTCGACTCGCGTGAGTACGAGTCCCGGGTAAGACCTGGATGATCTAGTGTCAGACATAAAATCGTTCTAGAGAGCCCCTGAGTGTACATGTGATGCCAAACTCTTCGTACCTAGATCACGTCGGATTAAAGAGTTAAACGGGTCAGTGTCTCCTTTCGACGGACCTTAAATCTAAAGTGTGTACTCGGTGTCTATCCCACAGCACAGTAATTTTCCTTTCTAATTATTTCGACCGAGACGGGTTGGGTTAGTGACGGGGGTTGTCACGTCTAATACTTAGGTTCCGTAACGACTTATGTAGAAACGTTTTCTGGTACTTTTAGTCGTTAGTGTTGATCCCTTTCGCCCCTCCATAATATGCTGAATCATTCCCCAAAGTACTAAGTAGGAACTCAGGTCCCTGGGAGAGTCCTTCCTTCTCTACGTAAGTTCAAGGTCCCAATTCCCCCAAACCCCCCTTTCAAACGAATAGGACCATGTCTGTGACCTCTCACAATCTAAGGTTGAGGTTGTGAGTTCGAGCGATTACCTACCTATCCGAGGTTCTAGCCGTCCCATTGTCTACCCTCACCTTCCCTTTTTTATAGTAAAGGGGGTTTGAACGACTCAGGTTACTTCTACAACCTTCTAAACCTACGTCGGTCGTACTAATTAGAATGGTTGAAATGGAACTCAAAGTCAAAACCATCCCCTTACCGTAGTCGAATTTTCAATTAATGTTCGTTCTTTGTTTAGTACGTCGACTACACGTGTAATGTTTGTTTAATTCAAGAATTTTATCCGTTGTGTGGTGAACTTTGTTACCAAATACTCGGGTTCCCACGTACCGTTATTAACAACTTCCACTCGTTTGATTATCGACTCTATGCACTCAATTTACTCCCGTTTAACGTCTATAATCGGTTTTTTTTTCTCTTTGTACCAGTTGGAGAGTAAAACATTTGTTGTTCGGTTCGCCTTACTCGGTCCTAAGTTGGGGGACACCTCACTCCTCCCTCCGGGGACTACCTTTGTCCCGGGGGATTTCTACGTCTTCGTCGGACTTACGACCCTTAGTCCCGTTCTCCTCCCCGACCGTCGTCCCTTGCGAATCGAGTTTCGACCGTCCGTCGTAGGGTGGTGTTTTCCCATTTAAGTCTCCACACACCCTCTCTTTCAAAGTCGACGCCTTTCAATCTCTAATTCAGGTTTCAGAAGTAGTACTTTACTCCTCTGGTTCGTAACTCTCCCCTCCATTAAAGGGTTACAGTGTGTCGTTCACAGTCTCGGTTCTGAACTTGAGATCAGAGGAGGGAGGTCGAATATGAAGGAAGAGCAAGTCGTCCTTGACGTTTAACTGCACGGATGTCCCAGTCCGCCCGTCGTCTTTCGGTTCTACGACCGGACTACACCCTCTGAGATCCGGTCGTGACAGGTCATGGTCAGGTTACCCTCGGTCTAAACGTTGACGTCTAAAAGTTCTCCGGCAGAGTTACACCTGATCAGTGGATCGTTCACGAGGCATCGGTGTCCGCCGGTCACTGATGGAATAACTTGTCGCGTCGATATCCCTCACCCCACCTTACAAATTTCTGACCTCTACCCCACTGGGTAGACGTCCCCTATTGTAGGTTCAGGGTTGGTTCTCCCAATTCTGGTATCGTAGCACGATGGGTTTTGTGTAGCCTCTTAATCGTGTCAAGTCAAGTCAAGTCAGTGAGTCAGCACAGACTGAGAAACGTTGGGGTACCTGACATCGTGCAATCCTAAGGGACAGGTAGTGATTGAGGGTCTCGAACGAGTTTGAATACAGATAACTCAGTCACTACGGTAGGTTGTTAGAGTAGGAGACAGAAAGGGAAGAGGAGAACGGAAGTTAGAAAGGGTCGTAGTCCCAGAAAAGCATAGTCAGTCAAGAAGCGTAGTCCACCAGTTTCATAACCTCGAAGTCGTTCACCCAGTGGTTAAAACGTTGGAGATAGAGTGTGACGTGACGGGGTCTCGTTTCTCATCGAAGTAATTTACTAGCAGAATTCGTAGGGATCCTTGGATCAGTAACAGTTGTGGAGATCACTGTTTAAGTTCAGGGTCGAGACGGTGAGGAGGTGATATACTTTGAATCATTTAAGAGACTCGGAGACGATAGAGTAGGTTTTGCGTCGTAGAGAAAGTACCCGTATAAAATTCCTGGGTTATTCTTTTACTTTACCTTTTCGTTCAGTATTTACAGTCTTGTGTACTCGTATTACTAACGAGATCCTGTAAGAGTCTCTTATCCCGTACCGATTGGTAGTATTACCACAGACTTGAAATGGTCGGTAACAGTGACCCCAAGGTTTGGGACGGTCAGGTGTAGGACAGGGACTTCGAACCTTCTTGGAAGAAGTGATTCTCAAAAGACTGAAAGGTCAGAGGAACATGGGTGACGTTAGGTATGGGCAGACTTTAGGATCTGTGACTAAGCGAATAAGTAAATCGTTTGTGGCCCCTCGTGGGCAGAACGTAGTCCAAGACCTTTGACTTCGATCTCTCATATCACCTGTCATAGTTACGGGACGGGTGGGGAAGGTGGTTAAGAGGGACACGAGTAGGGGGTCGAAGACGTATAGGTCTAGTGAGGGTGATGGAAACAAAAAATCTAACATCAATAAAAATTAAAAAAAGTCAACCTAATATTGACGGAATGTTACAATATAATCAAAGACGACATGTTCCTTTGCTCAGTCGATACACATATGTTTATAGAGGACGGAGAACCTGGAGGGACGGTGGGTGGGGTAGGGTAGGAGAATCCAGTAGTGTTTCGTAGATCAACTGAAGAGACATGATGTGTCGTCCAAGGTGATCGACAGATAAAATATATATCTACATTTACATACCACCTTGGACCTTACAGTCCAGGTACTTAGTTCCGTTTAACCTTCACCAGTTTGTCCTCTATCGTTCTCACTTGCAGCTGTAAGATCCTTAGTCGTTTGATTCTACCTGACGTTACCCACTTAAATTGAGTCTACTGGTAATATAGATGATGACGCCCGTCCTTAGGGAGTCTTCTTTACCTCATCGGTAGTACCAGTTGTTTTCTCAGGTTTTACGTCATGAACCTACGTTAGAGTTTTTGGTGTCTTACTAGAGACAAGCAAAGGTTCCGTTTGGTAAGTTTTAGTGTCATTAGGTTCAGATACGGGGTCACTCGTTGTGACTTCTTCGACTTGCCAAGATACTTCTACATGTTCTGGAAAATCTTGATTGTGGGTTTTTTTTTTTACAGGAAAAGTAATATCCCCTGACCTTACTTTTTCATCCTTCAGTTCTTTGTGGACCTGATTGTCCGTTTAAACCGGAACCTTACGTCTTACTTCGTCCCATTTCTGATTATCTCAAAACGGTTCTTTTACGTGACCAGTATCAATTTGTGGAAGAAGGTTTTTGTGTTCTCTTCTGAGATGTGTACCTGTAGTGGTCTACGAGTTGTGGCTTTAGTCTAACTAATATAAGAAACGTCGGTTTCTACCTCTTCGAGACATGTCAGTTGATTTTGTTCTGGTCCTCGACTGACACCGAGTCTAATCCTTGAGGAATAACGGTTTAAGTCTGAATTTGACTTCTTTCATCCCTTTTGGTGATCTGGTGATTTCATACTGGATTTAGTTTAGGGAATACTAATATGTGACCTTCACTCTTTATCTAAATTCCCTGATCTAGACTATCTGTCTCACGGACTACTTGATACCTGACTCCAAGTACTGTAACATGTCCTCTGTCCCTAGTTCTGGTAAGGGTACCTTTTCTTTACGTTTTTTCGTTTTACCGACAGATCCCTCCGGAATGTTTATCGACACTTTTCTTCTCTTCGCTTTTCGTTTCTTCTTTTCCTTTCTATATTCGTAGACTTACGTCTCAAGGTTTCTTATCGTTCTTCTCTATTCTTTCGGAAGGAGTCGTTAGTTACGTTTCTTTATCTTCTTTTGTTGTCTTACCCTTTCTGATCTCTAGAGAAGTTCTTTTAATCTCTATGGTTCCCTTGTCAAGTACGTTTCTACCCAAACTATTTCCTGTCTTTACCATACCTGGATTGTCTTCGTCTTCTATAATTCTTCTCCACCGTTCTTATGTGTCTTCTTGACATGTTTTTTCTAGAAGTTCCGGTTCTATTAGTACTACCACACTAGTGACTGGATCTCGGTCTGTAGGACCTTACGCTTCAGTTCACCCGGAATCTTTCGTAGTGATACTTGTTTCGATCACCTCCACTACCTTAAGGTCAACTCGATAAAGTTTAGGACTTCCTACTACGACACTTTCACGACGTGAGTTATACGGTCGTTTAAACCTTTTGAGTCGTCACCGGTGTCCTGACCTTTTCCAGTCAAAAGTAGGGTTAAGGTTTCTTTCCGTTACGGTTTCCTACGAGTTTGATGGCGTGTTAACGTGAGTAGAGTGTGCGATCATTTCGTTACGAGTTTTAAGAGGTTCGGTCCGAAGTCGTTATGTACTTGGTACTTGAAGGACTACAAGTTTGACCAAAATCTTTTCCGTCTCCTTGGTCTCTAGTTTAACGGTTGTAAACGACCTAGTACCTTTTTCGTTCTCAAGGTCTTTTTGTAGACAAAGACGAAATAACTGATACGGTTTCGGAAACTGACACACCTAGTGTTATTTGACACCTTTTAAGACTTTCTCTACCCTTATGTTCTGGTGGACTGGACGGAGGACTCTTCGGATATACGTCCAGTCCTTCGTTGTCAATCTTGACCTGTACCTTGTTGTCTGACCAAGGTTTATCCTTTTCCTCATGCAGTTCCGACATATAACAGTGGGACGAATAAATTGAAGATACGGCTCGTGTAGTACTTTTTGCGACCCGACCTTCTCTGTGTTCGACCTTAGTTCTAACGACCCTCTTGATAGTTAGTGGAGTCTATACGTCTACTGTGGTGGGAATACCGTCTTTCACTTCTCCTTGATTTTTCGGAGAACTACTCTCACTTTCACCTCTCACTTTTTCAACCGAATTTCGAGTTGTAAGTCTTTTGTTTCTAGTACCGTAGACCAGGGTAGTGGAGTAACCTTTAACTACCCCTTTTTCACCTTAGTCACAGTCTGAAAAAACCCCCCCCAGGTTTAAGGGACGTCTACCACTGACGTCGGTACTTTAATTTTCTGCGAATGAAGAACCTTCTTTTCAATACTGGTTGGATCTACCGTATAACTTCTCGTCTCTGTAATGAAACGGTTGATTCCAGGTACATCAGTTCCGATACCAAAAAGGACACCAGTACATACCTACACTCTGAACCTGACACTTCTTCCGACTCACGGCTTCTCAACTACGAAAACTTGACACCACAACCTCTTCTGAGAACTCTCAGGGAACCTGACGTTCCTCTAGGTTGATTAGGTAAGACTTCCTCTAGTCGGGACCCTAAAGAAACCTTCCTTACTACGATTTCGACTTTGAGGTCATGAAACCGGTGGAGTACGCTTCTCAACTGAGTAACCTTTTCTGAGACTACGACCCTCCCTAACCCCCGTCCTCCTCTTCCCCTGCTGACTCCTACTCTACCGACCTATCGTAGTGACTGAACTACCTTCACTCAAACTCACTTGAGGCCCTCCACCACTACCTGTCCCTCCGGACCGCACGACGCTAAGTACCCTAGCGTTTCTCAACCTATACTGATCACTGACTTGACTTGACTTTACATACTACATACATGGGCTACAGTACATATATATAGTTGACCTCCTCCTTTACCGTTGGGTGAGGTCGCAAGAACGGACCTCTTAGGGTATCTACCTCCCCGGACGATCCGACGTCAGATACCCTAACGTTTCGCAGTCTGCGCTGATTCGTTGATTGAGCATATGTAGTTACGATAGAGGATTAAGCAGGGTGAGAGGGGAATGGGGTTTAACACACCGGTACAGGTAAGAGACGCAGACACAGAGATAAGGACGGGATGATTGACCAAGTAGTCATGGTAAAAAGATCTAGGGGGTATATACGTAATTATATGCTATAAACGAAAAGAGAAAGACTAAATGAAGTGAAATATACTGTCTGAGATCCAGGTAGGTGGAGAGACGTCTACTGGATGAAGGCAAGGTAAAGTACCGACTCACTCTAGGTGACACATAGACATGGTGTAGAACACATAAGTAAGTAGACAGCAACCTGTACCTCCAACAAAGGTTCGGGACCGAGAACATTTGTCACGACGTTCCTTGTGACCTCACGTGCACAGAAAAACTCAATACCAAAAGAGTCACATATACGGGTACTCACCCTGACGACCCAGTATACCATCAAGATGAAAATAAAAAAATTCCTTGGAGACATGACAAGAGGTACGGCCGACTTGGAAACAGTCTCCGACTCGGAAACTCGACGTCCTCAAGGTAGTGAGTACAGAGTCTCAACACCTTTACGGACACTCGACTGTAGACGTTTCTGAGTACTCCCGTCCTCACCTGTTCGGGTAGAGGGGAACTGAGCTCCACCCACTCTGAGATTCTACGGTCAATGAGAGGTCTCGGGGTAGGTCCTGGTCCGACACCGGTCTGAGTAGGAACGTGCTGGTGCAAGGGACGGGTCAGAACGAAGGGGTAGGTGAACGACAGTCAACACAGGACCCTTATGAAAGGATTATTGGTACACGTTACTCAGGAGGAGGGTCCCACACTAGGACCCTCTGGAACTGGTTCCTGTGTTTGTAACGAGAATGAGTCAGGGACGGGAGTTCCTCGAGAGACGGATTGATCTCTCCGACTGTTTGGTGTTTGACCTTTTATGAACTAAACGGTCTTGATAAAAGCTTCCCTTTTTTTTCCTTTTTTCACGATATAAACAAACCTTCATACAGAATTATTTAAGTGACCCCCGTTTTGACTAACGGATGTCCGTGCTCATGACGACTACGGTTCCGAAGTTCTCTTCTCCTACTTTAACCAGACGTACCTCGGTACTCTCCCTACACAAACAAGGGGTCTCGTCTTCTACTTCCGCGCCCGGTCCTTACCTCCCCTCCGGTCCTCGTCACACGACACAATATACTACGGAGAGTAGAAGTTGTTCAGTCGTTGGGTCACACGTCCTGGTTCCCGACCCTTGCCTTCTCTGGTGGTCCTCGATTCGGGAACTCTATGGTGCCCCTCTCGAAACTTGGTAGAGTCCGGTACCTTAGTCCTTGTAAACCCCGTTCAAACTTTCGACGGCGGTCACGGGTCGTCCTGCTCCCGTCGTCGGAGGATGCACCAGAGGACGAAGATACAGACGGAGAGGGTGTAACAGTCATGGGGTGGCCGTCGGTCTTACTCGAAGATTTGATGTTCATCCAGAACTGTAGATTTAAATATTTCAGAGACTAGGTCCAGTGTAATACGGAGACATATTTCGAGAGACTAACGAAGGGTAACGGAAATCCCTTTTTTTTAGGTCTCAATAATAGGACCACAAGTATTAGGACATTCTACGAATAAAGACAAGGAACCTGTCTAGGTAGAACGGTTGGTGGGGTCCCGGGAACGTGACCAATAACGAGACGGATATGGTGAGAGAGTGGGGGATCTAGAAGGGTCCCAACCCACGAAGAGTAGTAAGTCAAGAGTCGAGTCGAACAACAAGCGACAACAAGTCACCGAGCCAACACAGGTTGAGAAACACTGGAGTACCAGACGTCGTGTGGTCCGAAAGGACAGGAAGTGGTAGAGGTTCTGAAACGAGTTCCTCAACTCGACTCAACTACTACGGTAGGTTGGTAGAGTAGGAGACAGTGGGGGAAGAGGAGGACGGGAGTTAGATAGGATCGCAGTCCCAGAAAAGGTCACTCAACCGGGAGGTGTAATCCACCGGTTCCATAACCTCGAAGTCGTAGTCAGGAAGGTTACTTATAAGTCCCAACTAAAGGAAATCCTAACTGACCAAACTAGAGGAACGAGTCAGGTCCCCTGAGAGTTCTCGGAAGAGGTCGTGGTATCAAGTTTTCGTAATTAAGAAGTCGAGAGTCGGAAGAAATACCAGATTGAGAGTGTAGGTATATACTGAGGACCTTTTTGGTATCCAAGTATGGAAACATCCTTTTCACTACAGAGACGAAAAATTATGTAACAGATCCAAACAGTATCGAAAAGAAGGTTCCTCCTTCATTGAAATTAAAGTAAAGTCAAGTTAATAGTGGAGGAGTAAGTTCAGAAAGGAATGGTAAGACACATACAATTATGGAAGGGGTGTTAGAAATGGTGTGTCAAGACATAGTGAAAGAAGTCTTGTGAATGGTGGGAGAGTTGAACGTGATAACCAAGTACGTTAGTTAACAAATCATAGAGAGACAGGGGTCTTGTATTCGGAGTACTTACGTCCCTAGAATAGAATAAATCATTACACAGGTCTCAGGTCGTGTATCGTCTACGAGTTATTTATGCACAACTCACTGTTTCACTCGAGAATTCCCTGTTCCCTCAAGGTTGACCGTAAACCTGCCGTACATGAGTCTACGAGTTAGTACAGGTTGAGAAACCCTGGGTTACCTGACATCGGACGATCCGAGGAGACAGATACCCTAAGAGGGTCGTTCTTATGGTCTCACTCCACGGTAAAGGAAGAGGTCCCTAGAAGGGTTTGCTCCCTAACTTGGGCACAAAGAATGTAGAGGACGTAACCGTCCACTTAAGAAATGATCACGGTGGATCCTTCCGACATAAAATTTGAAAAATAAAATATAACCTCATATCGGTTAATTATTACAACACTATCAAGGGTCTCCTGTCGTTTCCCTGAGTCGGTATATATATGTACATAGGTAAGAGGGTTTGAAGGGAGGGTGGGTCCGACGGTGTACTGTGACTCGTCTCAAAGGACACGAGATATCATCCTGTCATCCGAGAACAACCAATAGGTAAAATTTATGTCGTCACACAAGTGTAGGTAGAGGTTTAGGGATTGATCGGGAAAGGGGGACCGGTGGTATTCAAGTAAAAAATTCAGACACTCAGACAAAGACAAAACATCTACTCAAGTAAGCATAGTAAAGGAAAATGTAAGGATATATTCCCTACAAGACACTATAAAGAGGAAGGAGAGTAGACTCCCTACAGGATACTATAAAGGGAAGAGACAGACTGAGTGAAGTGAGTCGTACTGGTAGAGATCCAGTACAACGACGTTTACCGGAATAGAGTAAGAAAAATTACCGACTCATTATAAGGTAGTACATATACGTGGAGGAGAAACAGGTAAGGAGACAACTATCTGTCAATCCAATGAAGATACAGAACCGAAAACATTTCTCACGTCCAAAGTCGAATGTGCGGAGAACGAGTCGGTTCGTAAGTAAAGAACTGTGTGACAGTAGGTTTAGTCAAGAGAGAAGTTCGTAGGACGAAAGTAGTAAGAATCGTGAACGAGAGACCTATAAGAGACAAAGTACAGGTCGAGAAGGGTGATCTGACAGTCGAGGACTCGCTTCCCGACACATAAGAAGTGACAACATAGAAGTTGGGGGTCCCACGACGGATCGGGTATCATCCGTAAACGAGGTAGAAACAACCACTTATTCAGTCACCCTTGGGTGTGCCTTGTCTCCCCTCTTCCCGTAAGGGTCGTTTCGATCCTCGTGTGCGTTTCAGTCATTCAGAACCACGTAAAGTCTTCCGTATGCAGTAAGTCACACGGTTCTCTCATTACACGTAAACCCCTTTCTTTTCGTACCCTCTCCTATTTTCTTCGTCCCTCTACCCTACCCTCAAAGGTAGTGGGGACAAAAGGGACGGTCGATCTGTCCAGGGATGTTAATGACAGGGTAGACGGAGAAATTCACTACTTCCTCTCTCACCCAAACGAAAGGGTTCCAGAGAATTCTATTCCCTTCTTCGAATACTCTTTGGAAGGTACACGGTTCTTCCTTTTGTTATGTGTCTCTCCTTTGTCGATCGGTGGGATTATTTGACGTCGAGTGGTACCCAGACCTGGCTGTTCTAATCCGCTGTGTGAGCGGAACCTTCCTCTCTCGGTTTGTTTCGGGTTTGTTCAAATCCGGTTGAACTCAGTGAAACTTAGTAGATCAAATGAGGGCACTATTGTCGGAAGACTTTATCAGTCTGACACAACCCCTTTCTACCAACCTACCTTTTATAAACTTTCAGTCCTCTAAGAACCCGTTCCTCTAAATACACAAAAAATAAACACATAAATATCATGGAGGTCACCCACTTTTAAACCTAGGGTTCTACGGATGACACCACTGGGAGTCGTGACAAGGTGGTCTGTAAAAGTCACAGACGGAAGGACCGACTACCACCCCATTATGACAGACCCGAAAAACACCAACTCACCCCGGTACACTGATCAAGGTGTGTTCCTCGCACTCTACGTACTACACACAGTGAAGAGTTGACCCCGTAAATTTACTGTTACTTGCTACAAGGAATAGAGAAAAATGGGTCCAGAAATAGATCCTACGCGGTAATACAGACAAATTAAAGGGAGAAGAGAGGAGAAGGGAGGGGAGTTAGATCCCTTTTCTGAGTGATAAAAATTTGAGGTTGATGAACCTTTAAGAAGACTTAGAATTAATAGGATCTTCGACTCTGTAAACTTGTAATTTCAGTTCGTGAACATCTAAAGAAGAAATAAAAGAACAACAACAAGTCAGGGATTCAGCAGAGACTGAGAAAACGTTGGGTCACCTGACATCGGGTGGTTCGAAGAGACAGGTACCCTAAGAGATCCGTTCTTACCCAACAACGGTGAGAGGTCTTTACCCAACGGTGTAGGAAGAGGTAAAGAAGAAATATGATAGGGTATATATACAAAGAGGGAGGGGGACCCTTTATCGAATAGGTAGACAGCCCCCATCTTCTCCGTACCTCTTTCTTACCTTTTACTTCTCCTTCATATGGGTAATTCTAAAAATTTACGATGACTAGTTAAAATTTTAACTGACTGAGGAAGGACAGTAGCAATAAGACACTTGGAGAACGACACTTGGGGAACGAACGAACAAATAAAACCTATAACGCACAAAATCTAGATCTTAGAGGTAAACAAAGAAAGAATAGATAAGATAAAACCCGACTCTAAAACATAACAAAGTAAATGGGACTCGTCTAAAAGGAAATGTAGTACCTCATATCAATGTTGTCAATGAAATTTTTAGGAACAGACGATTAAGGTTGTAGGTCCAGTAGAACCTGAGTCGGCGGTTACCTAACAGAAAAGAAAATTCTTACCCGTGTAAAAGGATAGACACACGTAAAGTTCATTAAAAACCTAACATGGGATATTAAAACTTACAGTACCTCTGAGACCTAAGATAAGATAAAGGGGGGATTTCTCACAACTAAAACAAATTTAAACAAAATCCTTCATTAATTGAAGTCAAGTCAAGTCAAGTAAAGTCAGCGAGTCAGCACAGGCTGAGAAACGCTGGGGTACTTAACGTCGTGCGGTCCGGAGGGACAGGTAGTGGTAGAGGGCCTCAAGTGAGTCTGAGTACAGGTAGTTCAGGCACTACGGTAGGTCGGTAGAGTAGGAGCCAGTAGGGGAAGAGGAGGACGGGAGTTAGGGAGGGTCGTAGTCTCAGAAAAGGTTACTCAGTTGAGAAGTGTACTCCACCGGTTTCATGACGTCAAAGTCGAAATCGTAGTAAGGAAGATTTCTTTAGGGTCCCGACTAGAGGAAGTCTTACCTAACCAACCTAGAGGAACGTCAGGTTCCCTGAGAGTTCTCAGAAGAGGTTGTGGTGTCAAGTTTTCGTAGTTAAGAAGCCACGAGTCGGAAGAAGTGTCAGGTTGAGAGTGTAGGTATGTACTGGTGTCCTTTTTGGTATCGGAACTGATCTGTCTGGAATCAACCGTTTCATTACAGAGACGAAAACTTATATGATAGATCCAACTAGTATTGAAAAGAAGGTTCCTCATTCGCGGAAAATTAAAGTACCGACGTCAGTGGTAGACGTCCCTAAAACCTCGGGGTTTTATATTTCAGACTGTGACAAAGGTGACAAGGGGGTAGATAAAGGGTACTTCACTACCCTGGCCTACGGTACTAGAAGCAGAAGACTTACAATTCGAAATTCGGTTGAAAAAGCGAGAGGAGAAAGTGAGAGTAGTTCTCCGAAAAATCAAGGAGAAGTGAAAGAGGGTATTCCCACCACAGTAGACGTATAGACTCCAATAACTATAAAGAGGACCGTTAGAACTAAGGTCGAACACGAAGAAGGTCAGGTCGTAAAGAGTATTACATGAGACGTATCTTCAATTTATTCGTCCCACTGTTATATGTCGGAACTGCATGAGGAAAAGGATAAACCTTGGTCAGACAACAAGGTACAGGTCAAGATTGACAATGAAGGACTGGACGTATGTCTAAAGAGTCCTCCGTCCAATCCACCAGACCATAAGGGCAGAGAACTTCTTAAAAGGTGTCAAATAACACTAGGTGTGTCAGTTTCCGAAACCGTATCAGTTCTTTCGTCTTCATCTACAAAAAGACCTTGAGAGAACGAAAAAGGTACTAGGTCACCTACAACCGTTAAACTAGAGACCAAGGAGACGGAAAAGATTTTGGTCGAACTTGTAGTCCCTCAAGTGCGAAGTACATAACGACTTCAGACCGAACCTCTTAAAACTCGTAATGAAATGATCGTACACTCTACTTGAACCAACCTGGGTTTGACGTTTAAGATGTGCAACCCCTCGTCGAGTCAAGAGTGAAGTGGAGAAAATCGGAGTAGACCCTACGAAACCCAAACGACACACGTTTCTACGAAGTCTTCAGTCGGTCTCTAAACCCACCTTAAATAGGTATCTAGACTCCGAGGGGTAAAGACTGGTAAAAAGACACTGTCGTTGACAGACATCGAGAAGGAGACGCAGAAACCCACGTCCAAAAGATAACCCCAAAATTGGTTGTGGTAAGTGGGACGTCCGTCAAGGCAAAAATTAACAAGAGGTCTCGAATTTAAACAATAGACACAGTTCTGGTCAAGCTGGTCGTGAATGAAACGGTAATAGTCTCGTTTTAAGGTATAAAGTGAATCTTTTCCTAAAATTCGAGATTTTTGAGTATTGAGTATTTATTTATTATTTATATTTTGTGTATACAGACACACACACACATATATGTATATGTGTGTATATGTACCCCGAAGGGTTCCCCGCGATCACTTTTCTTAGGTGGACGGTTACATCTTCTATGTTCTTTACACCCAAGGTAAGTAGAAAGGTAGAGTCCCAGCCTTACTAGGGACCTCGTCCTTTACCGTTGGGTGAGATTATAAGAACGGACCCTTTAGGGTACCTGTCTTCGGACCTCCCGATGTTAGGTATCCCAGTGTTTCTCAACCTGTACTGACTCATCGCACGCGCGCGTGTGTGTGTGTGTGTGTGTGTGTGTGTGTGTGTGTGTATCTATACGAATATGTAACAAAAAGTAAATTAGTGTGTGACACTTTTGAAGTAGACCCTATATGTCTCAGTTTCTTGGTCGACCCTTACTGAGACTTAAACATTGGTAAAGGGTGGAGTGGAGTTAGGACCAAGGAGAAATCCCCCTCTTTTTTTTCCTGTTTTAATTATAAACGTTCGTAGAAGAGACATAGTTAGGGAAACGATCTACTGAACGGTCAAATTTAATGTCGAAATGAATGTAAAATGACTACTCCTTTGGACCCGAGGTTCTCTCATTCGTCTAACTGTCTCACCAGTTCAATGTTTCACTTCCTCGACCTCAAAGGGGAGTCCGTTATCCCTACAAGGTCTTTCCGGTAAACGACCTGGGTACGGGACGCGAAATGTGTAAGTCTACGTAGATAGAAAGAGTTCGTCATGATGGATTCGAGTCGGTCTTTAGTGTGTCGGTCTCTGGTAACCCCGTTCTCACGACCCTAAGGGGGTACAGTGTATATCACCCCGAGGCACACTAAGGGTCAACTACCGGGACACGTTCGGTGTTTCTCGAGGGTCAACGTTCGACAGACGAAACTTTAAAGAGGTTACGCGGGAGCATTTAATGCCTATGGTTGGGAAGAGGATAAGACGACCACCCCGATATTTAACGGGAAAGACCTTCTGTTGAACCGTTAAGGAATGTTTTAACAAGTCTAGGAAAGTGGTTCCGTAAAGTGAAGATCCTTGTGTCGGAGTTCCTTGATAGTAACTTTTTGTGACTCTAAATACATGTTTCTACTTGCAACGTCATAGTAAACATTATCACTTTTTTAACGTTTCTTAGCTTTACAGGGTTTCATCCCTTGCCAACTTATTATATGCTATGTCGGTGTGACATCTTATAATTCTACGTCGACGATCTTTAGCACAAGGACCTTCATAAATTCCTGTACGCCTTTACGACTACATAGATTTACAACTTGATTCATTTTGTCACGTCTTGCGTCTAGAAATATATTATAATACGGTACATATACACACACACAAATATATGCGTACATGTCCACACATAGAGACACGGATAGACTTTTCTGTATGTCGTTTTACAATTGTCACCAATAGAGACCTCCGACTATAATGTGTATTAAAAACTTTAGAGAAGAAGAGTATGGTAAAGGTCTTTACTCACACATAACGAGAATTTTAGGTTTTTCTTCGTAAATTGAATATTGTGGTCGTTCTGTTTGAACTCACAGTTTCTCATCTCTTTTACTATTATATGTGGAAATTTATGACCTTAAAGTTTATGAGTCCCTCTTACTCCCATAAAGTTTAGTTTATTAATTGTCGGTGTATAGTCAATTTGACACAGTGGATTGTTGAAGTTTTGGAACCACTGTGTACTGTTTTCAGTAAGCAAATTGAGTGTCTCGGACACTCAACAGACCCGAACCGACTCAGTCCGACTCAAGTAAACACATCGAGACCCGACTCGACCCGAACCCACCGACGTCGGTTAGACTGGGTGAACGAAGAGTAGGAAAGACCGTCGACTCCCGGGTAAACTGAGGAGCACCACTTCTCTCTCCACGTTATACCGCTCCGGGTACTACGTTCATGAGACGTTCGTAGTGTGTGCAGATTTCTCTTAGTAGACTGGTTTGGGGTTTAGTTCCTCGTTAGGGCGAAGAAGTCGCCCTCCCCTACGTTTCCGTGTGTAGTGTCTAACACTTCCTAACCCCGGTAATTAAAGTAAAGACTGTCAGCTGGGATCAACTGTGGACGAACGTCAACCAGACTCGACCTCTGGTACTGAATCGTCCAGTAGGAAACACCTTTCACTGTCTAAGGGTGAGGAGGTGGTGGAGGAGGAGGTGGTTGTGGAAGGTCTGTTGTGAAGAACAAGGTACCCATAGTTCGCACGGCACAAAGACCTACCGGTCGGTAAACTCAAACAAACAAACTAAAACAACAAAACAAACCCGAAAAGAATATAGTGAGTTTGGTAATTAATAGAAACTCTACGGATAATTAAACAGGGTAGCGTATAAAATGACATCGTAAGGACTACTGTCCTTCCGTTTATTGTCACAAGACTTTCCGTTCACCGAACGGGTTCTTTGTTTATTTAGTTTCGGTACTCAATGTCGGTGTATCCGTCCCGGAACGTTCTGACCACGATACGACGGGTTTACCTTCGGTGATTACTTTAAATTGAAAATTAATTAATTTTACAGTAATTTTTCTTTTCATTAAGTGTGACGTTGAAAGTGTCAGTGCACTCGGTGTAAAGTGTCCATGCACCGAAGGTATTACCTACCATGGATCTTGTCAAGGAAACCACACCTTTCACACCCACCTGTTCACAGTGAGTCTCCTGTGCACTGTACCTGATACTACACCCACCGCCGTGGGGGACCTCAACACACTAGGACGTCAGAACTAGGTCACTGGCTCTAGTGAGTACGGACCCCTTGAGTCATATTATGAAAGACACGATAAAAAAACCAGTTGTAAAAATTGCAACCGAGGAAAGAAGGAAAGGTAGATTGGTTGTACAGGGACAACAGGAAAAGGAAATTAGTCAAAGACTTGTGGGTCAACTATAGTCTATAAAACGTCTCTCATTGCCCGAGGTAACTATAAGATCAAGAGGGCGAGTTACGGGAGACCGAGACCTGGTAGAGTAGACGGTTGCAGGCGACGGAGTGTGAGAGTTGAGGTCGTGCAAACGGCAAGTGATGTGCACAGTACAGTGAGGTACAGAGACCTGAACCCCTGTAAACCTGAAAGAGAGAGACGTCGATCTTACAAAAACAGGGTGAGTAGTGGACCGGAGGACTCCGGTTTTGGGACGGACGGACAGTCTCCTACGAAGAGACCTGGTGTCTCTGACTCCATGAAGAGAGATAGGAGTCCGGAGGTGGTATAGGACCCAAACGAAATAGGAACGGGGAGACGAGGTGACAGACCGAAGGGAAAGTCCGACCGTCGAGGGAGTCTTATCCCGTAAAACAGGTTAAGTCTACTAATTCCACCGGGACTTCCGTCTGGGTGGTCTCCCATTTGACGACAAGGTAGTGAACGACCGACACATTAGTGTCTGTTCTACGAAATCGAACAGACACAGGGTAAAAAGAGTTGTCGTTCTACTCCTATTATTATCCACACAATGTCCTACTTGACGCTGTTGTGTACATCCTTCGAATCGTCACGAACCGTGTCAAATTCTCGGATGATTCATAATCGACCAGGAGAAATATAATGTTCTCAGACCGTATATTCTCCATACGTAAATAACGGTGGATTTTGGTCAGTTAGGATCCTTTGAGACTTATAAGTAACCCTCCTGACTACGACTTCGACTTCGAGATTATGAAACCGGTGGACTACGTTTCTCGGCTGAGTGACCTTTTGTGGGACGACGACCCTTTCTAACTCCCGTCCTCCTCTTCCCCCGCTGTCTCCTACTCTACCAATCTGTCGGAGTGGTTGAGTTACCTGTACTCAAACTCGTTTACGGTCCTCTACCGCTTCCTGTCCCTTCGGACCACACGAGTACCCCAGCGTTTCTCAGTCTGTACTGAATCGTATCGTTGACTTACTGCTCTATCCTCTGGGTTTGATGAAACTTCCTTCAGGGGTACCCAATAGTACCCACGATTTCTTCTGGGTCCACGAAAATTTATCAACGGGGGGTTTCCTTGACGATCGTTTTCAACGAATAATAACAGTTTCCCTTTCGTATCGAAAAACAGACCCAAAAGGGAAGTCTGAGGGTTGATCCCTCGTTGAGGTTTAAAGGAGTTCTTCGGCGAAGGAACCGAGACTTTTATCAATTCCTGGAGAGGTCGTCTGGTCCAAACGTCATCAGACACCAAGTCAGTTTTATTATTAGTGGTTTACAGATAGTACATCACACACACACACACACACAGACACAGACACACACACACGTACACACGCGCGCGTGCGTGATTCAACAAAGTCAGTACAGAAACACTGGGGTACCTGACATCGGGCGGTCCGAGGAGACAGACACATTAAAAGGTCCGTTCTTATGACCTCACCTAACGGTACGGGAGGAGGTCCCCTACAAGGTCTGGGTCCTTAGTTTGGGTGCAGAGACATACAAAGGACGTAACCGTCCACCCAAGAAATGGTGATCGTGGTGGACCCTTCGATATATAATTATTTACGGTCACTAAGAGATTACTCCCGTAAGGGGGGTGGTGGTGGCACCTGTGGGTAGACCAAGACCACTGCCACACTCAACAGTGTCCACCCTCACCTTCCGCGGTGACCGTAGATCGCCCACCTCTGGTCTCTACGACGAGTTGTATATGCGTGTGTCTTACCGGGACGAGGGGTGTCGCTTCTTACTCGACCAGGCTCTGCAGTTGTCACAGGTCCGCCTCTTTGACCTTTACAAGGTTCTGTTACTCTTGACGTTCCTTCCAGAGTAAATCAGAGTGCTACTACTAAATGCTCACTCCGTGACAATTATAATGACAATGACGGGGTAAAAGGTTTACTCCTTTGACTCCGAGTCGATGTGTGTGGCGAGACTCACTGTGTCGGTCTTTCACCCTCTTTGGACTAAACCTAGGTCCGCCATCCTTCGTCTCGATGTATAGTCGTCTCCCCTCCCCCCATCCGAGACATGGGAGATGTGAGTACCTCAACTTGTCACTCCTGGGGTCAAACAGTGGCAACTTGGACTCCGATGAACCAACTTGGACCGCAGACAGACTAAAGGCCGCGTGCCAGACAATTCGGCACATTCGAAGGCAAAGGGGTAGACATTTTGCCCGCTTCGTCCGGGTGGAGTGCCCCAACAAATTCCCAACTTAGACTCGTGCTTGTATGTCACGGACTGTTCATCGGACGGCGAGTAATCTACCAGTGACAACGGCGACAATGACAACAGGAGCAGTTGTAGTGATAATAATAAGGGTAGCGGAAGCCTCCGGGTCTAAGGGAGGGTGGACTCGGGTTCCCTTGTCTTGAGTCAAGACGTCGACCAGGGTTACGCGGTCGACCGAGGGTCCCTCGTCACCCGACGGTGGGGGGGTTGCGGTCTAAAGAGGGGACGTCTTCCCCCGGACGTGGAGCGGTGCCTCCCGGTGTCGTCGAGGGTCCCTTTCTCCGTCCACGAGACCGGACTAGGGGCCGTGCCCTGGGCCACGCTCTCCGACCTGGCGAGTGTCCGACGAGGAAGAGAGGGTTCCCAAGTAAAGGGGTCCAAGAAGACAGTTCTTCGTGGGTCCTTCGTCAGTAGGAAACCGGGACGGGGTCTAAGTGCGAAAGAAGTCTCCGAGGCAAGGGGCCGTGGTCCTCCTTTTACCACCGGTTTGCCCTCTTCGCCTTAAGAAACTTCTCTTTCTATTACAGAGAGGCGAGTGAGAGACCCTTACGGACACAGAACCTTCCACGGTCCTCTTACGTCGTCGGTTTGTCCTCTCTTATACGAGCTTTTCGAAGGTTTTGCATCCTCGACCCCAATTCCGGCACTAAAGTGCTCCGGAGAGTCTGGGTTCCGGTCAAAGTGCAGAGCAGAGATAACTATTGATGTCACTCTTCTGGGTGGTCCATCGGGTGACACTACCCGTGACAAGAGTCACAAAACACGAGTAGTAGGTATTAGGACGTTAGCCCCGAGGGAACGTCTCCTGCCAACACAATCGTGTTTTTTCTACGAACACACACGTGCGATTCAGTGAAGTCAGTGCAGGTTGAGATACGCTAGGATGCCTGACATCACGTGGTTCGAGGAGACAAGTACCCTAAGAGGTCCGTTCTTATGACCTCACCTAGCGGTACGGGAGGAGGTCCCCTAGAAGGACTGGGTCCCTAGTTTAGGTTCAGAGAATACAGAGAGGACGTAATGCCCGTCTAAGAAATGACGACTCGATAGTCCCTTCGAGGTTTATGCGAATCTTCCCCCGTTCATCCGTTGTCATACATGACCGGTCGGAATGGTAGGAGTAGTGACGATGTTGGTGACGATAAGAATGTCGGGACGTTCTGTTTAGAATAGAGGTGTGTCGTCATCCGGTTGGTGACCGAATCTCTCCGACTATAAACGGGTACCGGTGTTTCCTTCGTCCTTTCACGTCGCTAATTTGGTTTCCGAAACCAAAGGCCGACGGTTACAAGTCTAGGACCGAGACGACCAATCATTAGCGAACTGTTCAACCTGTTCAATTCAGAGGGAGACTCGGAACCTAAAGAGAGAACGTTTTACTTCTTTCTCTGGTCTTATTTCGAAGTCCACTACTAAGTTGGACAAAGCAATGTTGTCGAGTTGAGACCTCAAGTGTTTCATCTTTAATTTTCTAAACATAAAACACTTCTGACTCTGGAGGGACTCGAATTCCTTACTCCTTGACTGAAGGACATCGATTATTATATACCCGAGACGAGAATTGCCAGTCTCTTCTAAGAGGACTAGACGACACACACACACGAGTCAACAAATCAGTACAGGCTAGGAGACACTGGGGTATCTGATATCGGGTGGTCCGAGGAGCCAGGTACCCTAAGAGGTCCGTTCTCATGACCTCACCCAACGGTAAGGGAAGGGGTCCCCTAGAAGGGTTGGGTCCCGAGTTTGGGTGTAGAGAAACAGAGGACGTAACCGTTCTCCTAAGAAATGGTGATCGTGGTGGACCATTTCCGATAATACTCTTTGCTCCGCCGTCCGTCCTCATCCCACACCTCCGCTTTCCCCGCCCCGTCCTTCCTCTCCGTCTCCTCTCCGTCTCCTCTCTCCTCTAGGTTATGGTCTCCGAGACTTGGGTCGTACCAAAACTTACCCTAGTTATAGTCTCACCAGTTCTCTCTGGGGGACCTACGGATGTTGGAGACGATCGGGCCTCCGAGAGGACGACTGGTGAGGAGGAGTCTACTACGAAATCCTACCCTCTCCGTAGACGGACACCAGTTCCAGAAGGAAGGACGGTTCGTATCTACGACGTTCACGTGGTGGAGGGGTCGGGAACTGTTGGTATTCTGGGTCCCGTTGGAGACGTGTGGATCGTTCCGTCGTTCCTTCTGTGAGGGAAGGAGGTCGGTGCATACTACGCGATGTCACTAGGGTGAGTTCATAGGATTCGACTCAGTCATCCTCACCTATGGTGTGGTGGGGTGACTCGACACACGACACGATTCAGTGAAGTCCGTACAGACTGAGACGCTGGGATACCTGACATCGGACGGTCCGAGGAGAAAGGTACCCTAAGAGATCCGTTTTTATGATCTCAACAACAAAGGATGAGATCCCCTAGAAGGGTTGGGTCCTTACCTTGGACTCAGAGAATTCAGAGGACGTAACCGTCCCCCCAAGAAATGGTGATCGTAGTGGAATAGTCACAGGTTACAGTAGTAGTAATAGTAAAAGTAGTAGTAGTGTCCAACCTTCTTAGAGGACTCAAGACGTGAGTTGACGAGGTTTCGGACACTGGGAAATGTCACCACTGAAGAAAGGAGACGAGTAGGTCTTTGGACCTTCGTTTCGGTAGGAATTACAAAGGGATGGAGGTTGATGCGTCCGACCAGTCATTCGGGAGGAGGTCACCCGATACCCTTATGTCTTTCCTCGGACCCAGGGGTGAACGAGACGAAGACTCCCTTTTCCCCCACGACCCCCTCCTGCTCCGAAAATATGTGTCTCGTCTACGTGGTATTTGAGTATGTGGGGCCCGTGTCTGTGAGGCCCCCTTTACGACGGCTAGAATGGGTGAGCAAGGAGACTTTTATTGACGTGTGTTGATGGACGGTTCAAAGGCCTTGTCTTGTTCACGACTCCTTATCCCTTGACTACCTCTCTGCCTCAAAACGCATTGTCCTTCACTTGGTGTAACGAACCAGGTGGTTGTCCAGAGATTTTTCATAAACATTACCTGAAATAGTGCAGTTTACAAAAATTATCGTCGAGATACCTAACGACCCGAAGGGACCACCGAGTCAACTATTTCTTAGACGGACGTCATGCCCTCTGAACCCAAACTAGGGACCCAACCCTTCTAGGGGACCTCCTCTCTTACCGTTGGGTGAGGTCATAAGAACGGACCTCTTAGGGGTACCTGTCTCCTCGGACCGCCCGACGTCAGGTGCCTGAGTGTTTCTTAACCTGTATTGACTCGCTGATTCGTGTCGTGTATACCTAACGATGGTAAAATCTTCGTCGATGAGACAAGACCGAGACGGAAAATGTACGTGCATTATAAATTGAGACGACCGTGATCTTCGTAGTGGTACAAATGTCTACTCATTTCACTCCGAGTCTATCCAATTCACACTGGGGTACCAGTGTGTCTTGTTTTATCGTCTTAGTTTCAAGTTCCAGAGAGACTGAAGACTTGAGAAAGGAAGATTTTGACGGAGAGTTTGTTAGGTAAGTGGGCACTAAGAGTCACTACCTACCTACCTCTATCTAACTATGTACTCTCTCTCCTGTCTCTGTCTGCTCTATCTCCATCCATCTCACTACCTACCTTCTATCTATCTACTCCTTTTTTTACTTTTATGGCCACTACTCACATTTTGTATAGAGTCGTGTGTGATAAGATCAGCCACGTCGAGTTCAAGGATCTCCAACTTATTTTGAACGAGATTCGGTGTGTTAATCGCTTTTTGTCCTGAGTGGCCAGAGTATAAGTCACTGACACACAACTCCCAAACGTTATACAGTCCGTGTCTTGATCCGTGATCTCTGTTCCGAACGGGAGTACCTCGAATTTCGGGTCGCTCCACCTGTCTGACTTTTCTCCTTATTTGCCGTTCGACCCAGACACGACACTATCCGTCTTGGACAGAACCCCAGTTCCTTCCGTAGGAACTTCTCCTTCCCAAATCGGGTTATCGCAGACCTTCTCTTTCGTTACCCCTTCCTGTCTCCCCGACCTCTGTCCCCAGTCGGCCTCATACACGACCGTCCCTGTCACCGTCGTCTCTTCTGAATCCTATCTTCGGTCTAGTGCACCCTCAGACCCCCGGTACGAATATTGAACTTGTCGTAGGACCGTCGTTACTTCGGGACAACCTCTGACAACCGTCCCTCGATTGAACTCGTCACACACGAATTCTTTCTGGGGAACCGGACAACCCCGACGTCTGTGGACAATCCTCTTGTGACCTCAGTAGGCCCACTCCGAGTTGTCCTCTCACCTGTCTACCCGTCGGTATCCCTACCTTTCTTCACCTGTTCAACCTTTTACGGATTTCATTCTTGCCTGTTCTACACCGACTTGTATCCCAGTTGCCACCGGTCTACAAGATTTGTAAACTCCTGGAATGATAAAACTTTCGTTAAAAAACAACAATCTGAAATCCGGGGCTAACAACCAAGTGTTAGGTATCAGGGAATTGTTAATGTCCATTCGTTTTCAACCGAATTTGAGTTGTAAGTCTTTTGTTTCTAGTACCGTAGGCCAGGGTAGTGAGGTACCCTTTATCTACCCCTTTGTCACCTTTGTCACAGTCTGAAATAAAAAACCTCGAGGTTTTAGTGACGTCTACCACTGACGTCGGTACTTTACTTTTCTGCGAATGAGGAACCTTCTTTTCAATACTGGTTGGATCTATCGTATAAGTTTTCGTCTCTGTAATGAAACGGCTGATTCCAGGCAGATCAGTTCCGATACCAAAAAGGACACCAGTACATACCTACACTCTCAACCTGACACTTCTTCCGACTCGTGGCTTCTTAACTACGAAAACTTGACACCACAACCTCTTCTGAGAACTCTCAGGGAACCTGACGTTCCTCTAGGTTTGTCAGGTAAGACTTCCTCTAGTTGGGACCCTAAAGAAACCTTCCTTACTACGATTTCGACTTTGGGGTCATGAAACCGGTGGACTACGCTTCTCAACTGAGTAACCTTTTCTGAGACTACGACCCTCCCTAACCCCCGTCCTCCTCTTCCCCTGCTGTCTCCTACTCTACCGACCTACCTTAGTGCCTGAGCTACCTGCACTCAGACTCATTTGAGGCCCTCAACCACTACCTGTCCCTCCGGACCGCACGACGCTAAGTACCCCAGTGTTTCTCAGCCTGTACTGACTCGCTGACTTGACTTGACTTGAGCAGTTTCGACGCCCAAAAAGGTCATCAGTACATACCTACACTCTCAACCTGATATTTCTTTCGACTCGTGGTTTCTTAACTACGAAAACTTGACACCACAATCTCTTCTGAGAACTCTCAGGGAGTCTGTCGTTCCTCTAGGTTGGTCAGGTAGGATTTCCTTTAGTCAGGACTTGTAAGTAACCTTCCTGACTACGACTTCGACTTTGAGGTTATGAAACCGTTTCTTGACTGAGTAACCTTTTCTGGGACTACGACCCTTTCTAACTTCCGTCCTCTCCTTCCCCTGCTGTCTCCTACTTTACCAACCTACCGTAGTGGCTGAGCTACCCGTACTCAAACTCATTCAAGGTACCTGTCCCTTCGGACCGCAAGACGTCAGATACCCCCAGTGTTTCTCAGTCTGTGTTGACTCGCTTACTTGACTTGACTTGACTAGGGTTGAGGATCAACCCATAACTAAGACTAGGATTAGGGTAGAAGACATACTCTCTTAACGGGGAGGTCACTCTTTAGAAAGCTCATACACATTTTTTTTTAAAAACAAAGTAGGACCCACACCACGGGAGTACGTTTATACGATTCAAGGAAGTCAGTACAGGGTTGAGAAACGTTGGGGTACCTACGGTACCCCCCAACGGTACGGGAAGAGGTCCCCTAGAAGGGGGTACTATTGTCTCCTTACGGGGGGAGGTTCTACGAGTGTAGGATTAGGGGTCTTAGACAGTTATGTAGTGAAATGTACCGTCTCCCTAAATCGTTTACATCAATTCATTCCTAGAACTCCACACCTCTAATCAGACCTAATAGGTATTCTCCTTCCCGCTTTCCGATCTTGTTTTCCTCTACCCTACTTCCTCCGTCTCCAACCTACGACGTGACCTTCTACCTCCTTCCCCGACACTCGGTCCCTTATGTCCTTCGGAGATCTTAGACCTCTTCTACTCCTTTGTCTAAGATGGGGTCCCGGAGGTCTTCCTCGTGTCGTGACGACTGTGGAACTAAAATCGGGGTACTCCGGGTAAAACCTGAAGACTGACCTTGATAATTATTTAAACAGCAAAGTTCCGTGGTTCAAACACGATTGAAGGATGTCGTCGGTATCCTTTTATTATGTTACCCTTAGAATTTCTATTTCGACGTGAAGTGTTTTGTCGTTTATTTTTCTATAAAGTCCAGACATTACGTCAGGACGTTCACTTCGCACTTTCAGAATCAACGAGTCACCACTGACTGAGAAACGCTGGGACACCTGACATTCGGGCGGTCCGAGGAGACAGGTACCCTAAGAGGTCCGTTCTTATGACCTCACTCATCGGTAAAGGAAGAGGTCCCCTAGAAGGACTAGGTCCCTAGCTTGGACCCAGAAGACGTAACATCCGTCTAAGAAATGGTAGACTTGTTGGTCCTTCCGGGTGTGAGTACGTTCCCCTGTACATTTCTCTCTTCTGTCTTCCTGAAGGGACCACCAGGTCACCAATTCTTAGATGGGAGGTTACGTCCCCTGTGCCCAAACTAGGGACCAGTCCTTCGATTCCAGGATGTACGGAGACCCGTTGATTCGGGCACATGGGGTTGACGACTCGAGTGCACGGTGTCGATCTTTCTTCGGTGTTGTTTCTGGGTCGTGTCAGTTTATTTATTTATTTATAAAAATTTTTTATTTGTCCCTTCTATCTTTGTCTCTCGATGGTAGTGTTTGTTTTATTCTTGTCTCATGTCGTCGATGGATACCAATACCCCTGACTTGATACAAGGGGTAGAGAGGTTTTGTCTATACGTACGTACGAGTGGACTCAGACTGAGAAACGTTGGGATACCTGACATCAGACGGTCCGAGGAGAACAGGTCCCCTAAGAGGTCCGTCCTTATGACCACACCCAACGGTACGGGAGGAGGTCCCCTAGAAGGGTTAAGTCCTTAGCTTGGGTGTGGAGGACGTAACGTCCTTCTAAGAAATGGGTGACTCGGTGGACCCTTCGGGGGGTTTTTCTATACAACTTTAGGATTAGACGTCATGGAGACTTATACTGGAATGAACCTTTGTCCCAGTGACGTCTGTAGTAGTCAATTATATTTCAGGATGACCGCATCCAGTTCGGGGCTTAGGTTATCCTGACCACATGAATGTTCTTCTTCCTTTCGACCAGTGTCTATGTCTGTACCCCTCTCACGGTACACTACTGCTCCGTCTCTGACCCCAATATGTCGATGTTTGGTTCCTTTCGGTTTTAGCAATCGTTGGTGGTCTTCGATCCTTCTCACTTCCTTCCTAAGACGATCAAAAGTCCCCCTCGTACCAAGACGTCTATGAAACTAGAGTCTGGCGGTTGGAGGTCTTTGTGTGTTCTGTTATGTAAGGAGAGCAAAATTCGGTAGGTGAAACAACACGAAACAATACTGCCGGGTCCGTTGTGTTATGTGGAGGAAAGTACTTCGGGGTAGATGACCTGAAAGCCCTACAACAATGACTTATTCAACGTAAAAACGTTGATATCCGTATAAAAAAGTCGCGGAGAATGACGGTTTATAGTTTCAAATAGTTTAAAAGTACAAAGACTTCGAAGAATGGAGTTTATACATGTAAATTATAGTTAATAGAGGGAAGGAAAGAAAGAAGAAGTGAATAAGGAAAGGAGGATGGTGGTTTTCCGGCGAGAAATTACACCACGTAGAATGTTAGTTCTATTAAAATCTTAGTTCTTTTAATTTGTACACTAATAGGTCATCTGAAATTCGTAGTCCTTACGTTCCTATGGATGTTGAGGGTTATGACTCTGGTCTCGGGGCCGTCCAACAGTAGGTTAAATCATTTATTAACACACAAGTTCCTCCCCAGATCTCCCTGTCCTTCATTACCGGATCTATAATAGGTCTCCTGAATCTTCCCTAATTTACTCCAATTTACTCCGGGTTTCGTCGACTCAGGGTTTCTTAACTACGAAAACTTGACACCACGACCTCTGAAGAATTCTCAGGGAACCTGTCGTTCCTCTAGTTTGGTCAGTTAGGATTTCTTTTAGTTGGGACTAATAAGTGACCTTCCTGACCACGACTTCGACTTCGAGATTATGAAACCGGTGGACTACGTTTCTCATCTGAGTGACCTTTTCTGGGACTACGACCCTTTCTAACTCCTGTCCTCCTCTTCCCCCGCTGTCTCCTACTCTACCAACCTACCGTAGTGACTGAGTTATCTGCACTCAAATTCGTCTGAGGACCTCTATCCCTTCCTGTCCCTTCGGACCACACGAAGTCAGGTACCCTAACGTTTCTCGACCTGTGTTGACTCGCTGACTTGTTGTCGTTGTTTACTCCGACGGTCCGTCCGTATAGGGGGTGGCACTTCATGCCCGAAGAAGGGAGTCAGGGTAAGTCAAGACACCGGCATTAAGATTATCTTGTAAATTAAGATACAACTCTTGAGGTACACTAGTGTGTCTGAGGGAAAATTCAAAGTCGTCCATTTTAGGAGGTCTCGGTATAAGTAAAGACTTCTTGTAGTGGTCCTTCCACCTCCTTTACCGGTGAAGGACCTCTTCTCCTCACTCCTCTCTCCTTGTTCCCACCCCTCTGCTCGTCGACCCTTTTTCAGAGTCTCCACGTATTTTGGGTCCCGCGTAGGGGTCCTTGCACCAGGTCCTGTCCTCCGGTACACGTTCACTCAGTCAGGTAGGGACGTCAGTCCAATCGGGGTCCGTGATCCGAGCCAAGTCAGAAGTTGGGTCACCTGCTAGTGTTCGTGACCTCGGGGTCCCCGGAGTACGCTTGTTCTTCGCAAACTCAGATCCATTCCCTCACTGTCGACCCCATTGGTCACTCTGGCCACGAGACCCCACCGTCAACCCTCCCACCCCCCTTCCTCCTCTCCCAACTACCGGTTTGTCGTCCTTAAGAGTTGGTCCCGAGTTGATATTGAGGGTCCCTTGTAAACCGTTACAGACCTTTGTGTAAAACCAACAGTGGCGATCCCTTGATCTAACCCACAATGACCGTAAAGTGAAAAGTGAAAGTACGTAACCTCTTCCTTTACCGTTGGGTCAGGTCACGAGAACGGACCTCTTAGGGTCCCTGCCCCTTCGGTCCTCCCGTCGACAGATACCCCAGCGTGTCTCAGCCTGTGCTGACTTCGCCGACTCGTCGTCGTCGTCGTCACCCTCGTCCGGTCCTTACACCAAGTTGTAAGATGTTACGTGTCTTGTCGGAGGGAACTATTGTTTCTTAATAGACCGGGTTCTGTAGTTATCACGGTTCAAATTTATTGGGACCGGATATCAGATGGTCGTAAGTCCAAACTAAATATAGAAAATTTATTTAAAAATTCATCACCCTCTCCCATTGATCTCTTTCTATTTTCTCCACTTAACTACCCACCCACCTACCTGTCTCTGTGTCTTTTGGTGTCCATAGTGGTCACGTCTTTTGCGACTCTTGTGGTCAGTAGTCAATCTAGATCCTGTGTAACACGAACTCCTGGTTCGTGTAGGGTGTACTCAATGCTCTGGAGCGCGTCCTTTTTTGTACGAGTGAATGGTCCGATTGGGCGTCGTTTGTCGACGACCCCTCGTCCAGACTGACCGTTTTGGTGGTGGCGACGGAAAAACGAGACAGCCGAGCGGAGGTAAACGGAGGCCACTCTTCCGCCGTCCCGGTCCCTCGACGGGTCTCGTCCAGTGTCAGCCCGTCACTTAACCCTTCCTCTGTCGGAGGGACTTCTGGCGGGCTGAACCCAGCGGGGGGAAACATATATTGAGTGAGAAGACGTGTCGTGAACGGTGTTCATATTACGTCCTTGTTGACCATAATAGTCCAATTCTTAATAGAGGTGGTAGACTGGTCTTCGAGGTACTGTCGACCATGGAACACGTAGGACGGGGGTCGTCGCAGAGGTCGTTGTTCGACCATAAGAGTAATACACAAACAGTTTACTTATTCGTTGACGTCCACTGCTGTCGTGGTAGCCTTGGTCTAGGGTTGGGTGCACCGAGACTGTCTACTCCCCAGGGTTCCTCCCGACTTTAGTTCCGACGGAGGGCTATAGACCCAGTGCAATGGTGGCAGGTACCCCAGTGGAGAAGAAGACAGAGGAGTCGAAGTAGTGGACCACAGAATTTCGGTTCCCCAGGTGTAACCCAGAGAGGACGAGGGTCGGTATGGGTGGGGCTCCTCGTCACACCCTTTGCCACGAGTTCTCTCGCCCCGTCTTCTCAGACCCGGTGCACTTTAGTCCCAGACCTTCTTGTACCTACATTGAGTCTGTTTACACACCTGTACAAATCGTAGAAGTAAAAGGAAGACTCATGGTGAATGAGTAGGTCCCGGATTTACCATCAATTCAAAAGAAGGGACTCCCCTGTCTAACGTCTGTGGTCTCTTCCCTCCAACTCCCCCTCGTGTCCTACTCTTCTGACCTACGGTGGAGACGACGTCTCCCGTACTCCCCCGCGTAGCCCCTCACCGATGGAAGGTCCCGTCGACGCCGGAGGACGTTCCAATAGACCTTACACTGTCCCGTTATTTTCACTCAGTAGCAGTGGGTCGGTCTCGGTTGAGTCGGCGGACCCCGAGGCACTTCGCACAGGGGTCTACGTTTCAATGAGTTTAAGGCCTTACTCAAAACGGAATTATTTCCCGTATTTTTACAGGCACGGGTATTTCTGGCCGACGACACATCTCGGTCGCACCGACTGTCTCGGTCCCACTAGTCGACTGGCCGCGGTTGACTTTACTCGGAGTACGACCTCTGTCTGTCACAGTATGGGAAATCTCTGTAGACAGGAGTCCGAGGATTGGGTCGAGGGACCGACCGATCGACACACTGGAACCCGTTCTCGCAGGGGAGAGACTAGAAGTCCAAGGTGTGTGGATTTTCTAGTGGTTCACGGGAAGGATGAGACTTTAAGTACGGTGTCGATACTTATCGAGACACGTAAAAAGGAGGGTCCCAACTACAAACGTAAAATTGGTCTTCACAGGTGAGTGAGGTCGTCGGATGACCTCTTCCAATCTCCGTGGTCTTCTGTCAACAAGTCCAAGTTTAGGACCGGAGTAGTCGTTACTGGGAGGTACTGAAGTCTGTCCAAGGAATTGGAGAGACTCGGAGATTCGGAAGTACGATTCCTATTATGTTGGTTGTCTTTCCGCTTCTGAGAAAAAGTTTTAGGAGTCGGGTAGAACACTAACCTAAGGGGTCCTAGGTTGTAGAGACACGACTCCAAAGACCCGGGAAGACAAACCCTATCTTCGGTTTCGTAGTACTGTTGGTGGTGGTAGACGAGGTGTTTCGTGGGGGAGGACCCTTCCATAAACACTACTAAGAACTTATTCTTTCAACACTTCTTCCGTCGTCGTGGTTTTTCTCCAACCCCGCACTCGAAACTCGGAAGTCTGGGCCCAAAGGTGTAATCGTGGCACTACTTGGTTGAACTATTTCACTGACTTGGACCCAGAGTCAAAGGGGTAGACGTTGTACTCCTATTATGATTGTAAATATACAAGGAGAATTCTGACTCTCAAAGTCCTTCTACTACGAGAGAAACAAGTCACGAACCGTGTATCGTCCGGGAGTTATTGATAATCGAGAAGGTACAGTAACGAGGATGTTGTAACACCTTCTTGGGGGCCCCACCCGGGGGAACGGCCCGGGGGAACGGGGCGATTGAAAGTGAGGGAGAAAGAGTGACGGTATAGACTTCTCCGCGCGGGGGCGGGAGGTGTCTCGGGGAACGTGCGACAAGGTGAGGGTCGTGTGTTCGGCCAACCGACAGTCATGTGCCCCAGGACTCCGTCGGGCGGGCGAGACGTGAGGCAGAGTCCGACACGCGAGGGTTGTGGGGGACGGGTCCCGAGAACAGGGGGGGTCGGTGGAGGAGGCGGGTCGGCGTACTCCCGTGGGTGCACCCACTGGCACGAGGACAGGTCCACCCGTGGTCACCCTCCTCTCGAGTCTGACGACTCCGTCTTAGTCCTCTCGTCCAGAGGGGCTGGAGAGTGAGGGATTAGGCGACGTTAGACCGAGGGAGGGACCCGGTGGGTTTGGACGGTCTAGGTGACTCCGGAGGGTGAGTGGTTCGGGCCGTAGGACAAATCCCAGGGCGTGTAGAGGACACGCGTACGAGCCAGCGAAGTCAACAGGGGCTGAGAAACGCTTGAATACTTGGACGGTTCGAGGAGTCAGGTACTCTAAGAGGTCCGTTCTTATGACCTCACCGAACGGAACGGGAGGAGGTCCCCTAGAAGGGTGTGACCCCTAGACTTGTGTCCGACTAAGAAATGGTGACTCGGCGACCCCTGCGGGACGGACAGAGGACCCTCGTGCACTAAAACTATTGGTGGTCCGGGTGGTGGTGGAAGATTAAGGAGACTAAGCGTGCGAGGACGACAACGGAGGGAAGGACACGTCTAAGCGAGTGAGGATGTGAGCAGGTGAGGGACTTGGCCTACAACGACCTCCTCTGTCCTCCGAGGATACCGTTCTCTGAAACGTAGTTGTGGTGGACCTAAGTGTAGGGTCAAGGTGGTCTTTCGACACACGGAGGGTCGACGAACGAGTGGGAGAGACCTAGAGTCAATGGGGGTGGCATTTGCCCTTGGGGGACCGTCCTAAAGTACCCACGGATCGTTCACAAAGCGTGTCACCCAAAGGAGACAACGGGGTGGGATTAGGTAAAAGACGTACCGTCGGTCTTTCTAGAACTTTGTATTTAATCCAGAACCGTTGACGAGTGGGTTATGGGGAGGGTTCCGAAGGGGTAATGGGTTTCGTATTTTAGGTCTGAGGTGACACCGAGTGTGCCGGGACCGCTGGGACCCTGGAGTGTACCCCGGAGAACGGAACGGAGTCTTTTAAGGTCGGTGTGTTCAAGTGAGGAGGTCGTCCTGACTGTACCACGACAGGGGAGACGACCCTTACGACAACGACAAGTGAGCGATTCAGGACAGGTTGAGGGACGTTCGGGTCCCTGATGACATACGGTCCGAAGACAGGAAGTGATAGAGGGTCTCAAACGAGTCTGAGTTCAAGTAACTCAGTCACTACGATAGATTGGTGCAGTAGGAGACGGCGGGGGCGGGGGAAGAGGAGGGTGGAACCTAGAAAGGGTCGTAGTCCCAGAAAAGGTTCCTCAGCCGAGAACCGTAGTCCACTGGTTTCATGTCCTGGCGTTCGTCTCCCACACTAGTCCCTCTCTTTGGCTCCGACGGTAACCCCGTCCCTGAACCACCCCAGAGAGCCTCCTCCGACCTCAAAGAGGACTCCGGTGGTCCTCCGGGGGCTCCTGTCTGACCTGGCCGACCTCGTCGAAGGGGTCCGGACGGACCCTTCGTCGGGACTCCCCCAATCGTCGCTCGACCGACGCCGGTATTTCTCAAATATTTCTTTATTTTTCCGGACTTACTCCCAGTATTTCCACTAAATATGGGAGAGACATCGTGTAGTGAACCGAACGTAATCTTAATCGCACGCGCGAACAGTGTCGGGGGGGTGAGTTGCCACTCCATGAGCTCACCTTACTTTCGGACGATTGTATGACCGGCTTCTCCCGACGAGCTGGAACCGAGTCCCTGTAGGCCCCGACTACTAAGAGACAACGCCCCGCGCCCCCCGTCCGACACCCTGACATCCCACAAGTCGTCGTGGGGGTCTGAAGTGGGTGACCTACGGTCATCGTAGAGGTCTACGAGGGTTACAGAGGTTCGTAACAGGGGTGACCCCTGTTTTAGTGGGAACCACTTGTTGAGGACCCAATTTCATGGCCCGGTGTCCTCAAGCTGAGTAGAACCGAGACGACGAAGGGTCGGCCCACGGAACTCGTCTCATGAAGTGGAAGGTCGGGAGACAAAGGACTGGACAGTTCACCCCTACTACTTCATAGCTGGAGTCTCTCAGAAACGTTCTTAATTTGTGTTACTAAGTACACGTCGCGTGTTCCATTCGTGAGTCACTTACGGTCGATAGAGACCGGATATAAAATTCCTTTGCTCGTGAATCGGATTCCGCCCTGCCTGCAAATTCAGAAGTGTCTACAGTCGATGTCCCGAGCAAAGGCACCACATCGCCAATAGCGCAAGCGGAGTGTCTACAGTCGATGATAGCGAAGACAAGAAAAGAACGAGGACAGACGGCATGAGGGGGACCGTGAACCAACCCGGAACGTGTATGAACGGTTCACTTCCAGTCGCCTGACCTTACTCTTTCGTCTACGGATGCTTGTACACTGGATCGCTGACGACCGTGAAAGAATAGGAGAGACCGTGGAGTTTATAAACCCCACGAATACCACGGGTACTGAATCGTTGACAAGAGAGGTGGGTTCTTAAAAGATTCCCCCACAAGCTTCCTTATGATTTAAATTTTCGATAAAGAGGATTTTTTTCCAAAAGTCCGGTCTTTTACGTTCTACAGGGTAGGGAAAAGTTTGTTTAATTCGTCTAAGTCAATTATTTCCGAGACTCTTCAGGGTATCGGTAGTAATGATCTAAAAATTCCAGACCCTTTAGTTCCTAGCTCAGAAGGAGTGATAGTATAGGGGTGAGGAACTTATTACGACTTGTTTGTTTCCGTGAGCTCCCTGAAGAGACCACCAGGTCGTCAGTTCTCAGACGGAAGGCTACGTCACCCGTACCCAAACTAGGGACCAGTCTCTTGATCCTAGGGTGTACGGAGTCTCGTAGATTCGGGGGTACCCCTTTGATGACTCGGACGCTTGGTACCTCTCTCTCAGGCATGTGCCGTTGTTTTCTGTGGACACTACATTCCTTCTACGGCTCACGTCGTTGATTCTAGACTGTGACGGTTTATTTATTTATTGAAATTTTTCCGTGAGGCATTTGTACACTTTTTACTTATTCACTTTACTTATAAATCTACTTACTTGAACGATTAAATTTTCCAGTCGTACCGACACAAATTGGGTCACAAAGGATTAAGAGACTTGGTGGCGTGGTACCTATAGGGGATCCTGATCGGGGTGGAGGTGGGCGTTTGGTGAAACCTTTTTGATCGGGGAGGGACTCTACCGTTCCGTTTCCACTCACTCATGTTTCCGTCCCGTCGAGTGTCATGTGTAAGGACCGAAGATACCAAGTGTCACTGAAGTAGAAGTTAATTTTAATTCACTTTTGTAAAATGAGGTTTTACTCAGGTCTCGCTAACTTTTCTTTTACGTGAGAATCCCTGAGAACTGTTTTCCTGAGGTAAAAAAATTTTCTTTACACTGCTAGATACACGGTAAAACACCCGTCACTCACTACTTCGTTTACAGTGGGTATGTTCACTGTACCTGGAGTGAGGGGTGTAGATTTCTGCACAGACGGCGACGTTTGTGGCATTAAGGATGTGGGAGTCTCCGATGTAAAAGGGGTACAGTACCAAGACAAGTTGTCGTCAAGACAGGTCACCGTACAACCCGTTTCCAGTTCTGTTACCGGATGACGTTTGAGTCAAGGTCCAAGACTAAAAAAAGTTCATATATACAGATCAATCGTTTTATATTTGGTGACACCTTTTTGTACGAAGTCCCCGTGTCTTCCGAAACGTTGCCTTTACGTTTGTCTTAGAATCAACTTTATTCGAGATTGCAGACATGCTCCAAGTGAGATACAGTCTAAGGTAAGGTCCATGAAGTGTACCCGTTCGAGTAGATTAGGAGTGTCGTCAGGATTGTCCACCCAGGATCGCCGTAAGGGGAAAATATTTTCGTACAACATCGAATCCCTCTATTTCACTGACCTGGGTCCTGTGTATCGGTCACTCCCACTCTTCGACCGTAGACCTGGTGACCGAAATGTGAGACGTTGGATCCACTGACCGTCATTAGTGGTTACGATAAAAATAAAAGTTCTTTTAAAATTGTACGTGAAACTCAGAGGTAAGTATAGTAACGAGCACAAGTCAGTAAAGTCAGTACAGGTTGAGAAGCGTTATGATACCTGACATTGGGCGGTCCGAGGAGACAGGTACCCTAAGAGGTCCGTTCTTATAACCTCACCCAACGGTACGGGGGGAGGTCTCCTAGAAGGGCTGGGTCCCTAGTTTGGACGTAGAGGACATAACGTCCGTCTAAGAAATGGGTGACTCGGTGGATCCTTCGGGTTAATGTGGTAGTTACAACCTCAATTAATAGACCAACCGCATCCTCTTCATTCCCCTCGGCCTCAAGTACGGAGTCGGACTCTATGTGACTAAGGAGGGTCACGAAGGGAGGGTGGGGAAGCTTAAGACCTACCGTACTTTCCACTCTGTCTCGACGGTAAACCGTCAGTCTCCATCAATGGTTTAGATAGGGAATAAAGGAAGGAAGGACGAGGAACATCAACGGTTTTTCCAAATTTCGTCTTCAGATCCTATAGTCGGGTTGAACGAATTAAAATGACTTACTTAAGGTTTTCTGTAAGTCTTGTCATTGTTGGGGTGGAGTGAGGGACCGGAGGGGGACTGTTTTTTAATAAACTAAACATTTGTGACCTACCACTTGAAGTGGATAACATGGAGTAAAGTAGGGATCGAATTAGACTTATCGTCCATACTCAAGGGTAAAATGTCTACTTCTCTGACTCCAAGTTTCACCGATTCCCAGAGTAATTGGTTCTAAGGTCGTCGAGCATTTCCTATACCCCTCCCAAGATTTGGGTCACAGACAAAGGTTTTTTGAGGTCCAGAACGACCGAGTGTCTTAAAATTCATTTTTAGTGTCTTCAGGGTATTTTTATTTTTAAATCAGCTTACAGGAATATTCTCGACCTCTATAACATTTACAATAACTTGAACTCCAAGACGAGCGACTCTTGACAGTAGTCAATTTATCGACAAAGAGACGAGACTCGACATAGTCCGAACAACCACTCTGACCGTCCAGTCGGCTCACTGCCACTACTATTGAGACTCCACATTACGGTTTTGAGAATGTCTCCTTCTGTTTCTGGTCTATTAACTTGAGATTACACCCACCCCGTACCACGACTCGGGTTGTTAAACTTTTTGACATAATATATCATTGTGACGACTATAGGAAAGAAAGTTGTTCTTACACTGTACATTTTTATAAAAATTTAATAAAAAAGGTACAATTACGTCTAGTTCACCTCTGTTATTTAGAGAAGTCTAAAGTAACGAAAAGCCATGTTTGTGTGAAACAGTATAAGTTTATGTTGTAGAGACTCTGATGAGGAACGAGAACTTTCTGATTATTATTACATAGTTCACGATGTTCGATAAAGAACAAGACCAACTTTAAAAAAGTTTTTAGGGATCCATCTAGTGAAGAAGTTCCCGAAAAGGTTCCAGCGACGACAAAAGATCTCTCGGGTAGGGTCGCCACCCTCACTCAGTTCAACCTTTACACAGTTCTGGTCTTGACACGATGTTATGAACTTAGTCTTAACTTTTGAGAACATTAAGGTGTTTGAGTAAACTGGTCAAAAGAACATAAAGTTCGTAAAGACGGGAACCCCGATCTTCGTCCCTGTTTTCCCCTGGTCTGGATGCTTCAAATTTTGGATCACTCTCCCCACCCCCTCCATTTTTCATTTGTGTGATTGTTGACATTTCCCATCTTAACGCGAGTCTGAGAGTCAGTACAGACTGAGAAACGCTGAAGTACCTGACATCGGGTGGTCCGAGGAGACAGGTACCCTAAGAGGTCCGTTCTTATGCTCATACAACGGCACGGGAGGAGGTCCCCTAGAAGGGCTGGGTTCCTAGCTTGGGTACGTAGCTCGGGGGGGTTTTTACATACAAGTTCAAGATTGTGGACCATGAATACTTACACTGGAATGAACTTTTATTCCAAAAACGAATATATTAGTCCAATTCTACTTCAATACGACCTAATCCCACTCGGGATTTGAGTTACAGTCCGAAGGGACCACCGAGTCGACCATTTCTTAGACGGACATTACGTCCTCTGGGGCCGAACTAAGGACCCAGTCCTTCTAGGGGACCTCTTCACTATCCGTTGGGTGAGGTTGTAAGGACCCAAAAGGACCACCGAGTCTGCTACTTCTTAGACGGACGTTACGTCCTCTGGACGCAAACTTGGGACCCAACCCTTCTAGGGGACCTCTTCTCTTAACCGATGGGTGAGGTCATAAGAACGGACCTCTTAAGGTACCTCTCTCCTCGGACCGTCCGACGTCAGGTACCCCACTGTTTCTCAGTCTGTGTTGACTCGCTGAAAGTGAAAGTGATTTGGGTCACAGACCACAGGAATATTCTCCTCCCTTAAAACCTGTGTCTGTGTGTCTCCTTATCCGGTACACTTCTGTTTCCGTCTCCAATCTCCCTAGACGTTTAGTTCCTTCCGGTTTCTAACGACCGTTGGTGGTTTTCGATACTCTCTTCGTTCTTCCTAACAGGGATCCCGGAGACCTCCCTCGTACCGGAACGACTGTGGAATTAAAGTCTGGAGACCGGAGGTCCTGACGTTCTCTTATCTAAAGACAACGAAATTCAGTGGGACAAACACCATGAAAGAATATCGTCGGGATCCTTTGATTATACTATAGATTACACTATAGTCTCTTACTATTTGCGATGCTTCTTCTTATTCGTCCTATTCCTCCTTCTCACTGACCCCTTCCTCTCCGATAAAAATAAAAGACAAAGTATAGAAAAAAAAGTTCTAAAAAAAAATGACTCAATGGCAACTACATGTTATAATACATTCAATGTCCATATGTTATATCACTAAGTGTTAAAAATTTTCAATCTGAAGTAAATATCAAAAAATATTTTATAACCAATATAAGGGACATGTCATATAGAAACATCGAGTAAATAAAATGTGTATTGTATTTATTCGAGATCTAGGAGGCGGAGACATAATGAAGGGGGGGAAGGGGAGAGGGGCGACCAGCAGTGACCAAACAAGAGACATAGACACTCGGGACGAAGACAAAACAAAACAAGTGATCAAACAATATAAAAATTTTAAGGTGTAATTCACTATAGTATGTCATAAAGAGATAGAGACAGACTGAGTAAAGTGATTCGTATTATGGGAGGTTTAGACAGGTACAACGTTTGCCGTTTAAAAAAGTAAGGAATACGACGACGACGACGACGACGACGATTCGGCGAAGTCAGCACAGGCTGAGACACGCTGGGGTGTCTGCCGTCGGGTGGTCCGAGGGGGTAGGGACCCTAAGAGGTCCGTTCTTGTGACCTCACCCAACGGTAACGGAAGAGGTTACGTCCTTTCACTTTCACTTCAGCCAGGCAGCACAGGCTGGGAGTCGCTGGGGTACCTGACGTCGGAAGGTCCGAGGAGGCGGGTACCCTAAAAGGTCCGTTCTCACGACCTCACCCCACGGTAACGGAAGAGGATAAGGAATACTGATTCATCATAAGGTAGCATATATGCACACACACACACCTTCGCCACCGCCAAATTGTGAATCCAGTACGGACTGAGAACCACTCGGGTACCTGATATCGGACGGTCCGAAAAGACAGGCACCCTGAAGGGTCCGTTCTTATTGTCTCACTCAACGGTAAAGGAAGAGGTTGTCGAGAAGGACTGGGTCGCTAACTCCGACGTAGAGGACAAAATGTCCACCAGAGGACGTACCGTCCGTCTGGGCAATGGTTGACTCGGTAGTCCCTTTGGGCACACATGTATAGAAGAAATAGGTAGACAGACAACTACTCGTGAATCGAACGTAAGTATAGAACGGTTAATATTTACTTCGACGATACTTGTGACCCCATGTATATAGTAAAGTTTAATCACCACACCCAAAAGAAAAAAAAAAAATTATATATGGGTCTTCACCTTAACGACCTAGTGTACCATCAAGATAAAAGTCAAAAAACAACAACAAAGAGTCAACGAGTCAATAAAGGTCAAGAAACGTTGGGGTACCTGACGACGTGCGGTCCGAAGGGACAGGAAGTAGAGGGTCTCAAACGTGTTTGAGTACAGGTGACTCACCCACTACAGTAGGTTGGTAGAGTAGGAGACAGCAGGGGAAGAGGAGGGTGGAAGTTAGAAAGGGTAGTAGTCCCAAAAAGGTTACTCAGCTAAGAAACATAGTGCACCGGTTTCATGACCTCAAAGTTGAAGTCGTAATCGGGAAGGTTACTTATAAGTCCCAGCTAAAGGAAATCCTAACTGACCAAACTAGAAGAACGTCAGGTTCCCTGAGAGTTCTCAGAAGAGGTCGTGGTGTTACGTTTCCGTAGTTAAGAACCGAGTCGGAAAAAATCACAGGTGGAGAGTGTAGGTATGTACTGATGACCTTTTTGGTGTCAAAACTGATATTCCTGGAAACATCCGTTTCATTACAGAGACGAAAAATTATACGAGAGATCCAACCAGTATCGAAAAGAAGGTTCTTCGTTCACAAAAAATTAAAGTACCGACGTCAGTGACAGGTGTCAGTAAAACCTCGGGTTCTTTTATTTCAGACCGTGACAAAAGTAACAAAAGGGTAGATAAACGGTACTTCACTACCCTGGTCTACGGTACTAGGATCAAAAAACTTGCAACTCAAAATTCGGTCGAAAAAGTGAGTGGAGAAAGTGAAGTAGTCCTCTCAGAAGTCAAGGAAAAGCGAAAGACGGTATTCCCACCACAGTAGACACATACACTCCAATAACTATAAAGAGGGTCGTTAGAACCAAGGTCGCACACGAAGTGGGTCGGACCGTAAAGCGTACTCCATGAGACGTATTTTCAATTTATTCGTCCCACTCTTATATGTCGGAACTGTATGAGGAAAGGGTTAAACCTTGGTCAGACACAAGGTACAGGTTAAGATTGGTAACGAAGAACTGGACGTATGTTCAAAGAGTCTTTCGTCTATTCCGTCAGACCATAAGGTCAGAGAAATTCTTAAAAGGTGTCAAACAACACTAGGTGTGTCAGTTTCCGAAATTGTAAAAAACTCTTCGGAAGGACGACAAAAGGGGTCGCCGACGTGGTTAAATGTAAGGACGGTCGTCACATACTCCCCAGGTAAAAGAGGTGCAGGAGCAGTCGTTAACAATACACATAAGAAAAACTACTCTCGGTAAGACTGTCTACACTTTACTATAGATGACACCAAAGGCAAACGAAAAGGGACTAACAACTTGTGAAAAGTGTACGAAACCTCTCTGCTAAAAGCCATCAAGTCGGTTCCAGTCCACTATCATAGGTCCGTGTCTTAACTAGGTCTCCAGTAGAGTCGTCGAGCCGGACGGTACTGTTTTATGGTCTCGGACCCACCGAATTTTTGTTATCTGCGAGTGGTGAGTGTAAAGGTCTTCGATCTTTCAGGTTCTAGTTCCACGACCGTTCCATCCAAAGTAAGACTCCAGCGAGGAGAACCGAACATTCTCCGAAGGTAGACGACACACGAGTGTCCTGGTGGAAGAGGCACGAACACGTATATTGGCATTAGTGAGGGAATGAGACTTTAGTCGGTGAGACCTCCGACCCGAAAGTTATCTGCTAGACCCCCCTGTGTGTGTAAGTCAGGTATTATCTTTAGAGTAGGTTTTAGTTTGAGATGAGCACCAACCTACCGTAGTGACTGAGTTACCTGTGTTCAAACTCGTTTGAGGTCCTCTACCACTTCCTGTCCATTTGGACCACACGACGCCAGGTACCCTAGCTTTTCTCGACCTGTGCTGACTCATTGACTTGTTGTTGTTTTTAAGTTTTCCCACTGGTGCTCTGGGTTCACTTCGTTCTCCAGACTCTGCCGGTCCCGTTGAGGAGTTCAGGAAGAAACACGTTGTCCGGTGCATGACCGGGTCCGAGTGCAGGCACCGAAGATCCACTACGCTCGTCCTGACATAAGTCACTATGTTATCCAGGTGAAGTATGAGATTGAGAATGTACCAACTGTGACCGGAAAAGGTATTTAGGGTAATTAAGGTTCAAACAAATGGTGTGCATTTAAGTTGACTGGTACGTACAGGATGATTTTCGTAAGGTAAGGGACTTGTTCCTGACCTTGGTCGAAGTTATATGTTTCACTTTTACTCCCCGGGAAACAAGTTTATAATAATAAAGTCCTCCCACTGAAGTCCCGGAACATACGTGTCCCGGGACACACTGGTCGTTCCTGGGAAGGAACAGAAAGATACTACTTGTGGTAGTCTTCCTGGGTACTCGTGCATATGATCCTTTAGATTGGAATATGGAAGAAAGAAAATAAACGAGAGAAGGGACCGAAAGGGTACGATTTCCGCCCACCCACCGTACGGTCCTCGTTAGTAAGAAACACTAGGACTTTCATTGTCTTAGTACCTTCCTTACCGGTCTTGACGGTAAGACCACCTGTCTTTCGAAGATACAATTACGAGACTGAAACCTTAATGTACAAGTAAGGTACTGACCAAAAATTACGGACAGGGGATCATTTACCAGTCGGGACACTCCTTTCTTCACTCAACTAACATTAACAGAGAGATCACGAATCGCCACACGGACCGTGTGTCAGTCAGTCAAGTCAGTGAGTCCGCACAGGCTGAGAAACGCTGGGGTACTTGACGTCGTGCGGTCCGGAGGGACAGGTAGTGGTTGAGGTGTATTATCGTGAGTTATTTATAAAACAACTTACTTAATCACGAAAACTTCGGTTTTCAAAAACACCAACAAAAGAGAAGAAAACAATTAACATCATTTTGTCTGTATTGTTTTAAGATGGGAAAATGGGTAAAAAAATCACACGTCAAGTCACTTTAATTTATGTCAGTGTGACAACACTTTGGTAGTAGTGATCAGTAGAAATCTTGAAAAGTAGTAAGATTAGACTTTGAGACAAAGGCACTTTGTTATTGGGGGTAATAACAGAGGGGAGGTCGGGGAACCCCCGAGTCTCTTTAATATTGGAGGGTTCCAGTGTGTCGAGATTCGCCGTCAAACCCTGACCTCGTGTCCAAACTTACCACCTTCCTTCCACATTCTCTGCGCTTACTAAACGAAACGTAGAAAGCTGTACGAGAACCGTAAAGTAGTGCTTCCTCGAAGGAAGAAAGTATTTGAAACACAGGTATTCAGTATAGAACTACCCTAAACCGGTCCGTTCAATCCTATTTTTATGGTGTAAATGTCCTGTTTCCCCGATATACAGTGTGTAAAAGGGAAATTTTGTGCTCTTGTTGTTTTTAGTCGTACGTAATTAAGGGAGGAAGGATGTCGTTCGTAGAACCCTAGGACTCAAGTAAAAATGGATTAGTCGTTGAATCCCCTAAGTTCTCAGTGGGTTCCGGTGGTTCAACATTTTGAGGAGACTTTACGTATAATTAATAAGTCTGTGTGGTTGTCACCAACTGTTTTAATTCCTCCTTTTTGTTAATTCCTTTGACTCAAAAGATTGTTCATGTTCTTGTTAAACTGGCACGGAGTGTTTATTTTACAGCTGACTTAATTGGTTGTGAATAAACCCACGTAAAACGGAAACAAATGTGCGGTAGGTAAGTAAGGTATTTATAAATAGCTTACGGACGACACACGGTTTGTGATTCGTGGAATACATGTGGAGTCTTTTAGAACGGTTGTCGGGATGTTGTAACTATGATGATAATAAGGTAAAATGTCTACTCGTTGGATTCCGAGTCTCTCATTGTCAGAAATGACTTGACTATTAACCACCCAAGGTAACGTGGATGCACACCAACTTGGTGTGACTGAGGTAAGACAGTCGAGGTAGAATTCGGGGGTCAGGATGAGGGAGGGGAAAGACGTCCTAACAATCAGATGAACATTCCTTACAAGGGTTCGTTCTATTCGAGGGATAGTTGAAATTGGGAACGGAGGTTGACTATTCTCTTGACCTTCTTACGGAAACGACGTACCTACCAATTACCAGTACTCTATGGGGTTCCTTCCTCTTTTTAGGGACCAAGAAACCACGTCTGGACGAAGAGTGAACCAACAACAAGACAGAGATTCAGTACAGGGTAAGAAACGATGGGTCACCTGACATCGTGCAATCCCAGGAGACAGGAGGTGATAGAGGACCTCAGACGTGTCTGAGTACAGGTAACTCAGTCATTACGGTAGGTTTGTAAAGTAGGAGACGGTGGGGAACGAGGAAAACGGAAGTCAGAAAGGGTCGCAGTCCCAGAAAGGGTTTCTCAGTCGAGAAGCTTAGTCCACCGGTTTCCTAACACTCTAAGCTGAAAGTCGAAACCGGGGAAATTCAGGGGTACGTGGGGAGACCCATCGTCGTGTCGACGTGTACCGAGTCCTAGAAGTGGAGGGAGGGGTGGGGACTGAACATACATTCAATGGGTGTGATTTGAAGTATCAACGTGAAATACCTTGACGGACGAAATAAAAAACCAGAGTTTCAAGGAAGGGTCAAACCTTTTATAATAATTTATAGAGGGAGAAGATTGTTTGGGTATTCTTGTTACTGTATCCTGTAAACAATAGGTCTATCAGAGTCTTTTTAGACCGTATACATTTTAAGTGTAAAATGTGGTTTTCACTTAGTCTCTCAAGTGAAAGTTTTCCGTTCCCTTGATTGTGTGAACCTAGTACATTAGGAAGTTTGTGTGACGTTCTCTCACCATAGGGGACAGAGTACGTTTCATCCGTAGACTCGGTTCTTTGGGTAAGCAGAGGAAGGAAGGAAGGAAGTGAGTAGGTTGTTTATGACTCGTAAGGGTTGCCCAGTCCTGAGAAGTCCCGTTACCCATGTGTCACCACTTAAACCCTCTGGTGCACGAAGTAAAGTACTTTGAGCTGAATAAACAATCAGGAGGGGCGGACCGAGGTCTGAGGGACAAGAATGAAAGAGGGGTCGGGTGCCGTCGGGTGGGTCTGCCCGGCGGTCAACGATTGCTATACCTACGTAAGAAGGGAGGGACTAGGGTGACGTGAGAAGTTTTGGTTTGTGATCTAAATACTGGTTGTATACATGATGAAGGTCACTGGACTGTCGGACAGTGGAGGGATGAGGGGACCTCCTTAAAGTGAGTAAAGAAGTTTTGGATTGAGTCTCGGGGTCTCGGGCTGGAAGTGTCAAACTTCTCAAGTTCCTCTAACACAGGTACCTCTCTTTTTTTTTTCTTTTGAAAATTTAAACTTTGTGACCCTCGCCAGAGAAGGGTCCCGTCTCCCTTTCACTCCTGAGACAATGAAATACTTCTAAGTTCTTCGTGTTTCGACTTACGACCCCGACACCAAGGACAGACCTAGGGTTACCCTTTTGGGAAATATTTTTCTGTACTGTTTCTGTTCGGTTTTACACTTGGTCGACAATGTGCTCTATTTTCTTAATAACAGCTAAACATTCTACCTAATGATATCACTATATTATTTTACAGGAAATGAAATATGTCTATAAATAACTTGACAAATTCCCTTTTTACCCAAAGGGACCACCGAGTCTCCATTTCTTAGATGAACGTTTACGTCCTCTGGACTCAAGTTAGGGACCCAGCCCTTCTGGGGGACCTCCTCCCGTACCGTTTGGGTGAGGTCAAAAGAACGGACCTCTTAGGGTGTCTGTCTCCTCGACCTACCCAACGTCAGGTACCCCAACGTGTCTCAGCCTGTGTTGACTTCGCTGATTCGTCGTCGTCGTTCCCTCTTTATGCAACTGACCTTAAATGAAAAAAAGTAAAACAAAACAAAAAGCCGGAGTGACGTACCGTACCCCGAAGGGACCACCGAGTCTACCATCTCTTAGACGGACGTTACGTCCTCCGGGTCCAAACCAGGGGCCCAGTCCTTCTAGGGGATCTCCTCCCTTGCCGTTGGGTGAGGGTCATCAGAACGGACCTCTTAAGGTTCCTGTCTCCTCGGACGGCACCTTGCACCCTAGAATCAAGGGATTGGTCCCTAGCTTGGGTACGAGGAGACATCACCTTCGATATTGGTGACCTGACGGTCTCTTACAGGTCCTAAACGAAATTTTGTCATATTGTTTTATGTTTCCACTTATTTACGTGCTCTTTGATTATCAGTAATTCAGATCTTGTCGTGATAGGTTACCTTGAAAGACATTACTACCTCTACAAAAATAGATTCGACATACTATATCATCAGTACTCGGTTCACACCGACGACTCGGGGACGTAACCGATGACTCTGTTCTTTGACTAAAAAAGGCTAATCGAGTTCAAATCTATCGATGGACTGTTACTGACATACTCCAAAGTAAATAGTAGAAATGAAAGTACGTACGAATTTCTAAACATTAAAAATTTTTACATATTTTTAATGAATCTCTTTTCTGGTATAAAACAGGGACCTATTACGACCTGTGCACCGAGCTAGAGAAAGTCAAAAGAGTAGACTTTTTACCCATAAGAACTGACGACGGAAGGAGTAAGAGATATCATTTCGGATGTTAAAGTACACGACGGAACCGGACAAATTCGGAGTGTTTCGGGGTTTCCGGAACGGCACCCAAGAGGACAACAACGGAAGTGTATCCAGGGGAAGGTCTTCCTCTCTGAGGGATGGAACAGTGGGTACCCTCGTTGGAGTCCCAGGGATTGTACGTGGACTTGACAGAGATGTTTTCTTTATGTACACAGAATCCGTTCCTCCGTTTCTTCGGGGGGTCAAGATTATTTTTTGGAGGTCTGTTTAAACGCCTTTTGGTCTTGATATAGAAGATCGACACAAATGCACTGTCCTTGTTCTCCCGAATTGGTGTTCTTTGACCTTCTTCGACTGACTTGAAGTTTTAACCCTGTTTCAAGTAAGATCTCGAGTGATGGTCGAGTGACACTACTTTAGAGGTGGACGACCGCGGTGTAACCAAGTCGGACGAACCTGGGTCTGTGGCTTACCCGTCCGTTCTGTCCTTTCTGCGTACTTGGTGTATGTCCCTCTGGTGGCGGGTGAGGGTGCTTAGTCCTCCTGTCTTCTGGGGACGGGGGTCGTTGAAGGAAGTAGGAAAAGATATTTTCAGAACAGGGGTGAACATAAGTCCCTCCTATTTTGTCCCTTTGGTGTTTCGGTTTTGACGAAGGAAACTCCTGTTACTAGGTATGGGTAGTGACCCATGAGCGACTAATTAAGTTTTGATTGAGACTTGTTGATCCTTCGACGTCGACTGTCTATACCCGAGGAGGTACTCTCCTTACCTCAAAGGGTACCTGTCTTCTCGGACCGATGTCAGGTGTGTCAAAGCTTCTTAGCCTGTACTGACTCGTTGATTCGTACGTATCTATTTTCCTTCAGTTGCACACACGGATATCGAAGGAACGTCAGGAATTAGTGGTCGAGTCAAGTCAGCGAGTCAGCACAGGTTGGGAAACGCTGGGGTACCTGACGTCGTATGGTCCGGAGGGACGGGTAGTGGTTGAGGTCAAATGAGTTTGAGTAAAGGTAACTCAGACACTACGGTAGGTTGGTAGAGTAGGAGACAGCAGGGGAAGAGAGTGGAAGTTAGAAAGGGTCGGAGTCCCAGAAAAGTTACTCAGTCAAGAAACGTAGTCCACCGGTTTCATAATCTCAAAGTCTAAGTCGTAGTCAGGAAGGTCACTTATAAGTCCTGACTAAAGGAAATCCTACCTGACCAACCTAGAGGAACGACAGGTTTCGTGAGACTTCTCAGAAGAGGTCGTGGCGTCACGACCTCGTAATCTAAAACGTAATCTAATCTATATACTAAGTGAACTCCAATTAAACTGTGTAGTTAAGAAACACGATTATAATAAAGGAATTTAAAGGGTTTCACTCTTAATGAATTTTAAAACTTTCATTCCGTTTTGGAAAATTTTAACTTTAACTAAGAAACCTTTGACTTTATAACTTTCACCCTCTTTTCCATACGTGGAAATTTTAAGACCAGGTACGACACTTCAAAAGGGGTGAACTCTCTCAGAATAGGTGAAAGTTACTGTGGTTGCCTCGTACTCCCACGGGAGAAGTGTGTGTGAGAGTGTGGTCGAGACCCGAGTCATAGTGGAAAAAAAAAGGATTCTAAAGAAAGATACGTGTGGTAAAAATTTCAGAGATCACTTAGACAATGTTATAACGAAGACAAAATACAAAACCAAGAAACCGGGACTCCGTATTCACACTGTATCGAGGGGTCAGTTCCTAGTTTAGGTTTCGCGGACGTAACCCTCCGTTTCAGAATTGGTGACTTATGTCTGAACAGTCGAGTCCCTTCAAGGACTCGAGTCATAATAAAAACGGTGGTACTAGTTATTTTTCGTTTCCGTAGCGTAAAGCCTTCATTCTCACTAGTCAGATCCCTTCTCTTTAGTTGGTGTAGGGGTGTCTAATCCTACGGCGAAGGTTCCTTCCCCCAGTTTTCCCGGGTGATTGTCGGATAGTCAGTAAGAGGAGGTCTATAGGCGGAAGGGCTTCCTGGATTTTCATTTAGTCCTGTTAGACTGTTCACGGGTGGAGCCAGTGTGGACCGTTGTTGGGAGTCTCTTGGGTCTATGAGTTCTCACCTTCAGAAACCTGGTTCACCTTCTCTGGACGCACGACACAACGGTCTCGGCACGTCATGCCCGCCCCCGGAGCTTGGGAGAGTCCCTGCGGTAGAGTGAGGAGAACCGATATGTCAAGGTCCCTGTCAACCAGTCTTTGCTTTACCTGGAGTCTCCGTGGAGCCGGTTGAGAGGTTAAAGTATCTTTCTCTATCGTTTCGAGTTTCGTGAATTTCCAAGTAGTAAAGAAGTAGACTGTTCATACACAAGTCACAGTCAGAAACACGACCCCCTTGTTTTGTCCGAATAAGGACTGGAGTGGCTCGAATGTGAGACCACGACCCCTACCCCTCCACGGGGGTTAAACCCCAGTCTCTGGTAAGCCTCTTAGATTACGTGAGAGAGGAGTTTTTTTAATTTAATTTAGTAACATGTACGTATACACACGAGTGAGTCAGCACAGACTGACGTTGGGGTACCTGACGTCGGGTGGTCCGAGGAGACAGACCCTGAAACGTCCGTTCTTGTGACCTCACCCAACGGTAAAGGATAAGGTCCCCTAGAAAGACTAGGTCCCCAGTCTGGGTACAGAGAATACAGAGGACGCAACCGTCCGTCTAACCAATGGTGATCGCGGTGGACCCTTCGGGGACATTAAATGTCCGACTTGACACAAATATCTGACACACACCGTGTATCGGTGTGCACTTGTGTTCAGTCGAATATTAAGACCGTCTAAGTGACTGAGGATCTTCGGGTACATACCTAGAGACTTCAATTTTTAATAAGTAATTATGTTTCGTATGAGAGTAACGTGATTCGGTAACATTAAAACTTAGGAATATGGTCGCGTAATTTGTCTTTAATTACCAGAGTGAAATACCTCCTTCTTTGGTTGTACGGTCTCCATTGTTTGTACGAGTCTAGTGTGACGTGTGGACAATGTGGTGTACCCAAGGAACCCACGTTCATTGTCTTTAAACGAGACCGTTTAAGTATTTCTTTTCCTCATTCACCTCTCGTATAGTTCATTGAACTTCTTAGTTTTTCCGATACCTTAACCCGAATTTTGTCATCCTTAGACCCGTCGAGACGTCGAAATGAGGGGGGGTGGGGATGGTTAGAGACATAATGATAACAAATTTTTTGTTCTGTTGTTGTTGTTGTTGTTGTTGTTGTTTTTTTTGTTCTGTTGTCTCTTAAGGGACCGTCAGGTCAGTAATCCTGAACCGAGAAGGTGACTGCCCTGGACCCAAGTTAGGGACCAGTTCCTTGACTCTAGGGTGTTCTTCAGTGAGTCGTGTCAAGAGGTTTTTCTTTCTGTCGTCCGGCTTTACCTCAGTGAATACGATTCAGGGTGTCGTGGTTCTGTCTTGAATTAGTGTCAAAGACGAGAGGGTCTTTATGTCGGAATTTGGCCAGTGAGTCCTTAACGGACCAGTCTCGGGTCATTGTCAAAGACCATTTATTTTCATCTTAGCCCATTATTTTTTATTCAGATTTGAAATTTGTTTTTAGGAAACACGAATCAGATCCCAGTGACCGAGGGTCCCACGACGTATGTCTCCGGAGCGTGGTCCGTGGAGTCTGGTCTCAAGGAGTACCTTTTACCGACGGGGCGGGGAGTCAGGTCACCCCGCACACTTCTTCGTTACGTACCCCGTGGAACCAAGTGTCACCCGGGGCCCCCTACACGTGTGTCGTGACCATGGACCTCGACCCGCGAACTCGGTTGGGTCCTCTCGGGTGGGTTGAGGCGGGGGAGGGTCCCTTGTCTTGGGATCTTTCGTCGGGGCGGGTGTCGGAATCCCGTCTCAAACCTGAGATCTTAAGAGCAGAGAGGTAATAGACGAGGTTTTGAAAGGAGACGAAGACTTGACTTGCACCAGAGTGAGATAACCGACCTTCCTGTGACCTTTCTTCTTGTGAACACACTTTGGTTAAGTCCTCCCAACCATTATCAATGCAGTAGACGGACTTGACTTGAACGAGTGAGATAACCGACCTTCCTGTGACCTGTCTTCTTGTGAACACCCCCTGGTTAAGTCCTCCCAACCATTGTCAGTCTAGTAGGCAGACTGTCTAGGAACGGGAGGGGATTTCCTTTGACTGGAACGTTCTTAGTTGGTGAAAAACGGAGCATATTGAAGGGACAAGGACGAGGGAAGACAGATATTATCATAGAGTGAAAGATGTCGAGAACCCTCGAGGAATTCATTCATTCACAATCAGCGAGTCAGTACGGGTTGAGAAACGCTGGGGTACCTGACGTCGGGTGGTCCGAGGAGACAGGTACTCTAAAAGGTCCGTACCTATGACCTCACCCAACGGTAAAGGAAGAGGTCCCCTAGAAGGGTTTGGTCCCTAACTTGGACCCAGAGGACGTAACGTCCGTCTAAGAAATGGCTGACTGACTCGATGTTCCCCTCGAAGAAAGATGGACGATTTGACCTACGACGGACTAAGATTGACCAAAAATGAGTTTAATTGAAAAATTTAAAAATTATACGGGGTCTAATAGAAAGTTATAACAGGAGTTTTAACTCTCGGGACTTGTTGACTATTTCTGAGAAAAATTTTTTTTAAAATAACTGTATCTGGACTAAATGTTACAACACAGTTAAAGAGGACATGTTGTTTCACTAACAATATACATATACATATACATATATATATACCTTTAGTTAGGACTTATAAGTAACCTTCCTGACTACGACTTCGACTTCGAGGTTATGAAACCGGTGGACTACGCTTCTCGACTGAGTAACCTTTTCTGGGACTACGACCTTTTCTAACTCCCGTTTTCCTCTTCTCCCACCGTCTCCTACTCTACCAACCTATCGTAGTGGTTGAGTTACATGTACTTAAACTCGTTTGAGGTCCTTTATCACCTCCTGTCTCCTCGGACCGTACGACGTCACGTACCGTAGCGTCTCAGTCTGTGCTGAGTCACTGACTTGTGTTGTGTGTCCAAGAAAAAGTGTAAGCAAAGGTAATACCAAATAGTGCCCTGTGACTTATATCGAGGGACACGATGTGTCACCCAAGAATTACAAATAGTTTCTGAGAGAAGAACTGGTTTGAAAAAGTCCGAGGAGACTCGGGAGCAGAGTTACTCCGGAGTTAGAAACGTGAAAGTACAAGCAACGTAACGGCCCAAAATCGTTTTTAAGACAGTCCATCTAAATCGGTCTTAGAGGTAGGAGTTGTAGACTAGTTTAAGGAGTAGACGGTGGTCGGGGGTCCATGATAGACTAGTGGACAGCGGTGGCCGTCGTTCTAAGGACGTTTCAGTCAAATCGTTCTTAATAGGATGGGAGAATCATTAAAAGGTAGGTGACTGGTGGGAGGAGGAATCGAGGAACCGATATTTAAGGGTGAAAAAACACTCCATAAACCTCAACTAGGGACAGAGAGAGGGAATGACGTTTGAGGTAACGTCATCAGGGAACTTATTTCAGAAACAATAAGAAGGAGTCATTCACAGTTTTGTTAAAAAAAAAAGAAACTATGGTATCTCGTCTAAGGGGACCCCACTCAATACACTGGTGTTCACCGGCTCATTGTCAGGAAACGTTCCGCCACATGACACCCTCTCGTCTAGAGACTTTCCTCACCCTACATAGCTAAGTTTGGTTTCATCCCTCCGATTTTTACGGTTGGTCGAATATTACCGTCCACATTTTAATACCAAACACTCGTTTAGACTTCTCCCATAGAAGGAGCAGAAAAGGTAAAAGACTACACTTGTTCCAGTCCGAGAACCTCCAAAGGGGTCACCGAATCACCATTTCTTAGTCGGACGTTACGTCCTCCACGTCCTCTGCGTCCAAGTCAGGGGTCCAGCCCTTCTAGGGGACCTCCTCCCGTACTGTTGGGTGAAGTATAAGAACGGACCTCTTAAGGTACCTGTCTCCTCGGACCGCCCGATGTCAGGTGTCCCAGTGTTTCTCAACCTGTACTGACTCCGTTGAATCGTGTGTGTGTGTGCGTACGTTTGAGTACTCATTAATCAGTAGCATAGATTATTTATGGAGAGAGACGGACTTTAAACATTAAGTTAATAGGATAGCTACACGTCTGTACAACTCGGTAGAGACTGAACAATCACGAGTCTTTCATTTATATTTCGGTTCACCTAACAGTCCGACACAGGGGTCCGAACCTACTCAGATTGCTCATACTTCTACAGTATCTTCTTACATCAAAACGGAAGGGTTAGTTAGAGAGGAAGAAGACTATCCTTGTTGGACTAAAAGGGAAAGACACAAGGGTTCTCCCCAATATTCTGGGTCGTAATCAGGGTCCTGACCTTTATAAACCCTTTAATAACCCTTTATACATCAAAAGGGATTCAAACGATCGGACATTCTAAAACCGATTATCAAGAAAGAAAGTGTGAATTCGTGGATCTGGATCGGTATGGACTTGGAGAGATTCGGAAAGTCAATCCAGTAAGTTACGATAAAGACATACACACAAAAACAAATAGTCAACCTTTTTTTCTTTGTTTTTGTTTCAGATTATAATTCCACAAGATGGTACAGATTAGTATATGACTACGGTCACTGAAAACCAACGTTGAACGACGTTGATCTCTTTTCGGACACACGGTAGCGTCTGGGTCGTGCGTGAACGTCCCTGATGAGAGATCAACGTCACCCGCCTGAAGAGTAACACCACCGAACGTACCCGAGAGCTCACGAGTTTCTTTTCGGACGTGTGGCTACTTCTCGCTCGTATCGGTTTTTTATTTATTTGTTTATTTTTAGGGATTTTATTTTTTCTCCTTGGAACTTTCTTCCACTACGTTTTGGGTTCTCTTACTTGATTATCACCACGTTAAAGTCCCTAAGTGGATTGCGGTACCTGACTTGAAAATACAGGGGGGTTTTAAACATACAACTCTTGGATTGGAGGTCACACTATCATAGTCCTCTACCCTGGAAACCCTCCACTAATCCAGTACTCCCATCTCGGGAGTAATCACCCTAAACACAGGAGTATTGTCTCTAGGGTGTTTCGAGGGAAAGGGAAAACGTAGAACACTCCTGGGTCGTTCTTAAGTGGTAGATACTCGGTCCTTCGTCCGAGAGGGAGTGGTCTGTGGTTTAGACGACCACCGTGGAATTAAAACCTGAGGGGTCGGAGGTTTTGACACTCTTTCTTTGCAAACAACAAATTCGGTGGGATCGATCCCATAAAAACAATGTCGTTGGGTTTGTCTGATTCTGTAGATTATATCTTAATACCGTGTAGATGGCACACGGTCTGTTCTACGATCCTTATGTTTTTATGTATGCACAAGAGAAGAGAGTTTCTTAAATGAAGTCCTTGTCTATTCATTCCTTCGACAGCGTCTCGTCTTTCCGTTCATAACTTCTACTACGACACTTTGGTGACGAGCCTGTGGATTGGAGACCCCGCCCTCTTTCAGCGGTCCTCCCCGAAGGAGACCCGGCTCGTGTCACAGATAGTATGTCACTAAGGGACCTTTATAAAGGAGACGTCACTCGTTCGAGTCTACTCTGGGCCCGAAAAAAAGGGAAAAAAAAAAAAAAAATTGAAAAACAGGTGCGGTATATCGTAGACCCTAGAAGCAAGGTACTGGTCGCTAACTTGGGTACGGGGGACGAAACCTCCGTGCCTCAGAATCAGTGACTCAACGGTCCCTTCAGGGACAGGCAGACAGAGACACATGTAGACACACGTGGCAAGTGCCGGGTCAGTCCCGTCTTCAGGGGTAATCCGTGTCGCCCGTGTCGTGGATCCCGGGTACTGTGAAGTAGAAAAGAAAAACCGACGCAACACACTGAACACCTTAAAATCAAGGGGTTGGTCCCTAGTCCCTAACTTAGACTTGGTGTAGTCACTTTTTCGGGTTAGGATTGGGTGACCTTGTGGTCCCTTAAGGATTATAACCAAAAACTAAAATAAAATATTAGTCTTCTTTGTCTTCTTATACCATTATTACTAAGGTAGGGTCCAAAATAAGTGGAAATATGGTTATGTCGATGTTTTAAACTAAAAAGTTATACATAAAAATTTAAAATAAACTGACGTGGTCCGGAATCAATGTAGTACCTTTGAGAATCGTCACCGTACACCCTAGATTAAGGACCTCTAGTCCCTACCTTGGTCCGAGGGACGTAACCCCCACACCTTAGAATCGATGGTCTGGTGGTCTCTTTAGGGGTTTTGTACTAAATATAAATATATACATTTATATGTATATTTGTATATATATAAATATATATAAATATATATTTATAAATATAAATAAGTAATATATATTAAATACATATAAATATATATAGTCCGAGGAGGGAGGTACCCTAAGAGGTCCGTTCTCATGACGTCACCCAACGGTAAAGGAAGAGGTCCCCTAGAAGGGCTGGGTCCCTAGTTTGGGTCCAGAGAACGAAAGGTCCGTCTACGAATTTGGAGACTCGGTGGATATGTGGACATATATAAATTTATATATATATATATGTGTGTGTGTATATATACATATGTATATATACATATGTATATATGTGTATATATACATATATAATATATATAAATATAGATTTATAAATATAAATAAATATATAAATAATATATATTAAAAATATAAAATATATAATATACAAATATATATTTAAATAAATATAAATATATACTTATACAAATAAAAATATATAATATATATACATATATATATATATAAAAAAAAAAACTCCTTCACCAGGTACTACCACTTTCACGGATCTTGGATATTTCAGTATTCCACTAGTACCGGGGTCTGAGATCTTGTCGTGTATTCCACCACTTTGAGTCATTTGACGACTTACCTCCTCACTTGATATTCACCATGACAAACTGACCTTTCGTCCGGTTCACAACCTACCTGTTCTTGATCACCCACTGGAACTGACGACCAATTTCTCGAACCTGTGTTAGGATTCCCTTTGTCCCTCAGGACTCTCCCCTCACAGTCAGCCCGTCCTCGAACCTCTCGGAGGAGATCGACAGGACCCCCCTCCATCTCTGACCTCCGTCCCGGTCGTGAAGTCACCTTCGTTCCTCCTGTGAGTTCCTCGTCCCCCGAGAAGATCAACTCCTAGTGTAGTGAGGACCGGTTGAGGAGGGTTAGACCTGTGAGACCCCATTGTTCAAGGGTACCGTAGTCCATTGAAGGCGAAATGAACAGAGGGTCACTACGAGTAATGTAGTGCTCCTTTCGGACAAACTACTTTCAGATAGAAGTATAGGAGAGATTGGAACCGAGTGTAGGGAAACATTGTCCTCCTTGTCCTGGTTCCAGAAGTCCCCGTTGACGTAAACCAACGATAAACTGTTACGATTAAGACAAAAGTAATATTAATGAACGGTTCAACAGAATGCACATATCCTTCGTTAGGACCTAAAAGGTAAATAGTATCACTTTAGTTCAAAGAACGATTTCCTTAATAGACTCATTTATTTTCCCGTTCAGTTAATTTTCATTGTAATACTTTCGTTAATACCTCCGACGTCTGTCTATACTGATTCTATTTGTAGTTTCACCATGAGTCTACAGATATCAGTCCTCTTGTGAAAAGATACGTCTTCCACTTTGGACTGTATAACAGGATGTAACAGAGGACACGAGACGGAGCGGTTAACAAGGTCTTTACGAAGAAGACGTCTGTCTTTGAACGTCCGGAACCTCGTCTTTAGTCCGTGGGGGTCCCTTCACGGACCCGTGACTGATTTCTAAGGTTCTTCTCTTCTACACGAGTGAATGAAGGTGGAGAAGAGAGGAGAGAGTTCCCAGGGGTCGGAAAGACCTTGGTCCTGACCAAAGTACCTTCTGTTGAAAAGGTACCTAGTCCCAACCTTCCCCCTTACCAAACCCCTACTAAGTTCGTGTAATGTAAATAACACGTGAAATAAAGATAATAATAATGTAGTCGAGATGAGTCTAGTCGTTTGTAATCTAGGACCTCCAACCCCTGGGGACGAGATCTACTGTCGTCCGTAGGATCTGTTCCGGTCACAACTCTTGACGTTTCACGGGTTCTAAAATCGGGAGGACGTACGATTGTTCAATCGGTTGGTGACAAAATACCTATAGTTATTTTCTGTACCCTGAGGACGAAACCCCTCCTCCCCCCGTTTCTCCCCCCGTCAAATAGGAAGTGTCGTCATCGGTCTCTTAATTGTAAAAACCACGACCAAGGGGGTTGGGTTTAAGACTGTTCCGTAGTATTTCTCCCAGTTTATTATCAACATGTGTGTCACCCAACGTTATGTCCACTCCTGGGGACTGGAATCCCTTGGACTTGAAAACATTGTCCGGTATTCGTTTGGTTGGAAAACGAGGTCTCTCTCCGTAATAGAATTAATACGGTCTGTCATTTGTACGGACGGGAAACTAGACTCCCCTGTGTGGTAGAGATAGAAATAATGTGTTTGTACAAACTTTTCAGGTCTCGTTTTCTATTAATCACGGACAAGTTTTCCTCTTGTCAGAGGGTTGTCCTCATGTCGGAGGGTTGTCGGTCGTCGAGTATGAAATAGTCTCGGATTGATAGGAGGTTCCGGTTGGGGTACAGCCGTATAACCTTAAACAACTGTCTATAAGTAACAATTGTAAATAGTTTTTGAAGAGTCCGGGAAGTCCATACAACAGAGTAACGTTGTCGAGGAACTCAACCGATAATAAACGTAGGTATCGGTTTCTTCGCTTCCGTTCATTCCACAGGTTCTAGTGAGTCAATCTTCACCATCCCACCCTAAACTTGGGTCCGACCAGACTGAAATGGACTACCGGGTCTTTCATTTCTGTGACGGACGTTACGTCCTCTGGGTCCAAGTCCTTCTAGAGGACCTCTTTCTTTACTGTTGGGGGAGGTCATAAGAACGGACCCTTTAGAGTACCTGTCTCCTCGGACCTCCCGATGATAGATTCCCCCAGTGCTTCTGAGTCTACGTTGATTGTGAAAGTGAAAAGAACCAGACTGAAATCTGATGACCATACAGAGGATACGTTTGGTTTATTTCAACCTATCGGTTCTTATGAACACGAACGAAAAGTGGGTGGTGTGAGAGGACATGACGTAAAAAGTTTCCGTTTTGATCATGTCTCTTTCCGAAATGACGTAAGGTCTACTTGGGACCAAGTCGGGGTCACCACCAGGTCACCAGATAGAATAGAGTACCTAAGACTTAGGAACTTTTAGTTCTCAGGTCGTCTCAACACCGGAGACAATGGTGGGGACCTCGGTCTCTACTAAAAATAAACCGAATTCTACTTCCTTTTCTGGACCCTCTCTCGACCCGTACTCCCAGACTTGACCCCCGTCCGTCTCTTTGTCCCTATATGTCAATGGATCGCAGACTTACTTATTTGCTCCGACTCAGTTACTCAGTATTTGTTTTTACGAATTTACTTCCTTCTTCCTTACTCTAATTGCTACTGTCTGACAGTGAGTTAGGGATATTGCGATTAATACTAGGAAACAACTGGATTATAAGTAAAAGAAAGGACCGTTATGGTCGAGATGAAGTGTCTACTTCTTTAACGACGGGACTTTATCTCGGACTCTACTGTGTCTTCCGACCGTTATTTTGTTGATCACCTTAGATCCAGAGGGTAGGGATGAAGTTCGAGAAAGATTGTCCGACGTGACGGGTGGTCCCGGGACTTATGTTTGGTGACTACCGTTCTTCGTACTGATGTTTAATTACCGTTGTCCAATACGCCCTATGTGGAGGCAGTAAAGTGGAGAGTTCACTGACCCAGACCAAGTCGGGACACGACCACAGAGGTCAGTTGCCAACAAAGAGGGGTCCTGAACGGTCGTGGAATTTATGGTAGAAGTTGATTTCTGTTCTTTCCTACAACTCACACCCCTGTCAGTTGAGACCTCCACTGGTCCTTTTCGGGTCATTTATTTCCATTCCGACACTACTCTAAATTCAGTAACGGAAGTGGAACCATTCTCCAAGGTCTCTACACCAGTAGGAGCAGAGGGACCATGGTCCCGCTCTGTGGGAATGTTTTCCTCGAAAAAGGGTACGTTTACGTTTGTAAACAACAACAACAAGAAGAAGAAGTCAAGTCAAGCCAACGAGTCAGCACAGGCTGAGAAACGCTGGGGTACTTAACGTCGTGTGGTCAGGAGGGACAGGTAGTGGTTGAGGGCCTCAAGTGAGTCTAAGTGCAGGTAGCTCAGTCACTACGGTAGGTCGGTAGAGTAGGAAACAGTAGGGGAAGAGGAGGACGGGGGTTAGGGAGGGTCGTAGTCTCAGAAAAGGTTACTCAGTTGAGAAGCGTAGTCCACCGGTTTCATGACCTCGAAGTCGAAATCGTAGTAAGGAAGCTTTCTTTAGAGTCCCGATCAGAGGAAGTCTTACCTGACCAATCTAGAGGAACGTCAGGTACCCTGAGAGTTCTCAGAAAAGGTTGTGGTGTCAAGTTTTCATAGTTAAGAAGCCACGAGTCAAAAGAAGTGTCAGTTTGAAAGTGTAGGTATGTACTGGTGACCTTTTTGGTATCGGAACTGATCTACCTGGAAACATCCGTTTCATTACAAAGACGAGAAGTTATACGATAGACCCAACCAGTATTGAAAAGAAGGTTCCTCATTCACAGAAAAGTAAAGTACCGACGTCAGTGGTAGACGTCACTAAAACCTCGGGGGGTTTTAATTCAGATTGTGACAAAGGTGACAAAGGGGTAGATAAAAGGTACTTCACTACCCTGGTCTACGGTACTAGAAACAAAAGACTTACAACTCGAAATTCGGTTGAAAAAGTGAGAGGAGAAAGTGAAAGTAGTTCTTCGAAAACTCAAGGAGAAACGAAAGACGGTATTCTCACCACAGTAAACGTATAGACTCCACTAACTATATAGAGGGCCGTTAGAACTAAGGTCGAACACGAAGAAGATCGGGTCGTAAAGAGTACTGCATGCGACGTATATTCAATTTATTCGTCCCACTGTTATATGTCGGAACTGCATGGGGAAAAGGATAAACCTTGGTCAGACAACAAGGTACAGGTCAAGATTGACAACGAAGGACTGGACGTATGTCTAAAGAGTTCTCCGTCCAGTCCACCAGACCATAAGGGTAGAGAACTTCTTAAAAGGTGTCAAATAACACTAGGTGTGTCAGTTTCCGAAACCGTATCAGTTATTTCGTCTTTACCTACCAAAAGACCTTGAGAGAACGAAAAAGGTACTAGGTCGTCTACAACCGGTAAACTAGAGACCAAGGAGACGGAAAAGATTTTGGTCGAACTTGTAGTCCTTAAAGTGTCAAGTGCATAACGACTTCGGACCGAACGTCTTAAAACTCGTAATGAAATGATCATACACTTTACTCACGTTAACACGCCATCAAACTCGTAAGAGACCGTAACGGAAAGAAACCCTAACCTTACTTTTGACTGGAAAAGGTCAGGACACCGGTGACGACTCAAAAGGTTTAAACGACCGTATAACTCGTGTCGTGAAAGTGTCGTAGTAGAAAGTCCTAAACTTTATCGAGGTGACCTTAAGGTAATGGAGGTGATCGAAACAAGTATCACTACAATCACCGGGTGAACTGAAGTGTAAGGTCCTACAGACCGAGATCCACTCACTAGTGTGGTAGTACTAATAGACCCATCACTTCGAGAAAAAACATGTCAAGACACATAAAAACGGTGGAGAAGAATTATAGAAGACGAAGACAATTCAGGTATGGTAAAGACAGGAAATAGCTCGGGTAGAAACGTACTTTACAAGGGAACCATAGAGATTAAAAGAATTTCTCTAGAGAGAAGAAAGGGTAAGACAACAAAAGGAGATAAAGAAACGTAACTAGCGACTCCTTCCGAAAGAATAGAGAAGAACGATAAGAAACCTTGAGAGGTAAGTCTGCGAATGTAGAAAGGAAAAGAGGAAACGAAAAGTGAAAAGAAGAAAAGTGTCGATAAACATTCCGGGGGGTCTGTCGGTAAAACGAAAAAACGTAAAGAAAAGGTATCCCTACCAGAACAAGGGACAGAGGATATGTTACAGTATTTGAAGGTACGTATCAAGCAGTCCGTGAAGTAGATAGTCTAGATCAGGGAATTTAGATAAAGAGTGAAGATGACATATTAGGATTCCTTAAACTAGATCCAGTACGGACTTGCCAAATCACTAAAAGGGACGAAAGAAGTTAAATTCAGACTTAAACCGTTATTCCTCAAGTATTAGACTCGGTGTCAGTCGAGGGTCAGAACAAAAACGACTAACATGTCTCGAAGAAGTAGAAACCGACTTTTCTTATATTAGTCAGACTAAAGCCACAACTGGTAAACCACTACAGGTACACATCTCAGAAGAGAACACAACAACCTTCTCCCACAAACGTTACTGGTCACGCAAGAGAACCGTTTTGAGATAATAGGAAACGGGACGAAGTAAGACGTAAGGTTCCGGTTTAAACGGACAATGGGATCCACAAAGAACTGAAGGATGAAAACGTAAGGGCAGGGGAAATTACTTTTCCTGTAGAAAAAACCCACAATCAAGATTTTCCAGAACATCCAGAAGTATCTTGGTAAGTTGAAGTCGAAGAAGTCGTAATGACCAACCCCGTATCCGAACCTAATGACACTATAACTTACCAAACGGGACCTTTGTTTGTCTCTAGTAAGACAGCAAAAGCTCTGACGTAGGTTCATGACGTAAAGTCTGAGAAAACAACTGGTACTACCGATGAGGTAAAGAAGATTCCCTAAGGACGGCCGTCATCATCTATATTATCAGTAGACTCAATTTAAGTGGGTAAGGTCAGGTAAAATCAAGTGACTAAGGATCTTACAACAGCAAGTGAGAACGGTGGAGGACAAACTGGTGAAGGTTAAACGGAACTAAGTACCTGGACTGTAAGGTCCAAGGATACGTTATAACGAGAAATGTCGTAGCCTGGAACGAAGATAGTGGTCAGTGTAGACCCATAAAAAAAACGAAACCGCGGTAGGGAAGTAAGAAAGGTCTCAATAAAGAGGTGACTAGAGGTCATAGTATGACCCGTAGATGGCTGGACACCTCAAGGAGAAAGTCATAGGATAGTAAAACGGAAAAGTATGAGAAGTACCCGAAGAGTTCCGTTCTTGTGACTTCACCAAACGGTAAGGGAAGAGGTCACCTGGTGTAAGACAGTCTGGAGAGGTGGTACTGGGTGGGTTGAACCTACCCGGATGTGCCGTACCGAATCAAAGTAACTCAATCTGTTCCGACACCAGGTACACTAATCTAACTGACCAAAAGACACTAATACCAAACACACAGACGGCAGACTACGGAGAGTGTTGTGGATGGTGGAATGAACCCAAAGAGAATGGAACCTGCACCCCATAGAGAAGTGTCGACGAGGTACTTTCGCGTCGACGACGAGGAATGGAACCTGCTCCCTATAGACAAGTGTCGACGGAGAGGACTGGAACTTACACCTCATCGAGGACAGCCGGGAGGACACGGGCGTGTCGGTGGCGAGGAACCTGCACCCCAACGAGGAGAGTCGGTGGTAGGGACTGGAGCCCGCACCCTATCGAGGAGGTCCGGCAGGGGGCACTGGAACCCGTTCCCCATCGAGGAGAGGTGGTGCCAAGACGAGCCATGCAGTGTCGACCTGGTTCGGAGTAGTTCGAATCCTCTCTGGTGGGTTCTGTTCTATTCCCTCACGTCCGGGACGTGTATGGGGATTGGAATAGTCGTTGGGGTGGGAACTTGGTAACGAGTAGTTTAGGAGGAGCCAACCCTATGTGTCAAAGACCCCGTCCTCGACGACACAGGGGGAAACGATCCGTTTCGATGTTTCCATAAGAAAAGGAGAAAACCCCCCAACCCGACCCAAAGTCAACGTCGGACGTCCTAGAAGTCAGAAGTGACACCGTGAGTCCTACAAAATCAACACCTTATATCCTGGATCAAGACACTGGTCCCTAGTATGGACCCGGAGGACGTGACCCTCACGTCTTAGAATCGGAGACCCGGTGGTCCTTTCAGGATTCAATAAGAAAAGACAAAATGGATTTTGAGACAGAGACTCTAAGGTAAGTGATGACCACGTGCCTCCGATTCGGCAACCGTAGTCTTAGGGGTCGATGAGGATAGGACCCCGAAAGGTCCCTAGAAAGAAGGGACTACAAGGGTTCACACCAGTCCTGGTTCTACAACTCCATAAAGTGGTCACTACTACTTTTTACTTAATTATTAATTAGTTCTTTCTTTGTCGTTAAAAATTATCTCGACTAGACTCCCAATATAGAACTCTCTGTCAGAAAGTCTTTCAAAACTCCTGACAAGACGGACAATCGTCAGTTTAGTGTTAATATATGTAGAAACTTTATTTCCCAATAACTGTATAACTACCAAATGTGTTAGGTATAAGTGTACATGTTACGTTTATTACAGTGGAATTGAGGAATTTTTTAATTCTTTCTGACAATAGTTATCCCTGTCTCATTTCCTTATTTCATCCACTAAATTTTCAATTAGGGTGATCCCCAAATATTCATTTCTTTTTTTGACATCCTCTGGGGACATTCAATCACTAGTGAGTTCTTTCGTCTAAACAAATTCGGTTTTTAGTTCTCCGAAAGAGTCGTTGTTTTGGTACGTTGTCTTCGTCCTTTGTACGTGGATTTGTTATTTTGTTACCACCGTCCTGCGTGTAGGACGGGTCACTCGAGGCATTCAATTGCTGGGAATCCTGTACGAGACACGTGTGTGTTTGTTATTAAATACCTGTCCACTACAGTGTTTGACTTTAGGAGTAACATGGTTCTAGACTTTATTAAAAAGGCATCACGGTACTGATAGGGTCGTACTGGTTCATCCCTGTTCTTTTGAGAGGGTGGACTGTACCTCCTCCTTGATTACTACCTTCGCACTATAGACGAGTTATTACTCCTTTTTCAATGAGAGAAGGGGGAGGGGTGAAAAGGATAATAATATTTTGACACCGGGTGATTCTGGACCCCACACCGTGGGAGAGTGAACGTATAAACATTTGAACTGTTCTCAGGATAAGATTATTTAGTGAAGAATGGATAGTGAAACGGAGGGTGACTTAAGAAAGACACGACTCTGTATTTCTTGACTTCGAGGAACTTTCGGGGGCTTTACGGTGAATTACTAAAGTAATAGAGAATCCCTCAAGACGATTTACGTGTACGTCATAAACCTACGTTAGAGTTTTTACTGTCTTACTAGAGACAAGCAGAGGTTCCGTTTTGTGAGTTAAAGTGTCAATAGGTTCAGATACGGGGTTTTCATTACGACTTCTTCGACTTCAACTTACCAAGATACTTCTGGATGTTCTGGAAAATCTTGATTGTGGGTTTTTTCTATAGGAAAAGTAATATCCCCTTACCTTACGTTTTCATCCTTCAGTTTTTTGTGGACCTGATTGTCCGTTTAAACCGGAATCTTACGTCTTACTTCGTTCTGTTTCCGATTATCTCAAAACGGTTCTTTTACGTGACCAGTATCGTTTGTGGGAGAGGGTTGTTGTGTTCTCTTCTGAGATGTGTACTTGTAGTGGTCTACCAGTTGTGGTTTTAGTCTAACTAATATAAGAAACGTCGGTTTCTACCTCTTCGAGACATGTCAGTCGTTTTTGTTCTGACCCTCGATTGACACCAAGTCTAGTAACTTGAGGAATAATGGTTTAAGTCTGACTTTAACTTCTTTCATCCCTTTTGGCGATCTGGTAAGTCCATACTGGATTTAGTTTAGGGAATACTAATATGTCACCTTCACTCTTTATCTAAATTCCCTGATCTAGGCTATCTATCTCACGGACTACTTGATACCTTTCTCCAAGTACTGTAACATGTCCTCTGTCCCTAGTTCTGGTAGGGGTACCTTTTCTTTACATTTTTTCGTTTTATCGACAGACCCTTCCGGAATGTTTATCGACACTTTTCTTCTCTTCGCTTTTCGTTTCCTCTTTTCCTTTCTATATTCGTGGACTTTCGTCTTAAGGTTTCTTATCGTTCTTCTCTATTCTTTCGGAAGAAGTCGCTAGTTACGTTTCTTTATCTCCTTTTGTTGTCTTACCCTTTCTGATCTCTAGAGAAGTTCTTTTAATCTCTATGGTTCCCTTGTAAAGTACGTTTCTACCCGAGCTATTTCCTGTCTTTACCATACCTGAATTGTCTTCGTCTTCTATAATTCTTCTCCACCGTTTTTATGTGTCTTCTTGACATGTTTTTTCTAGAAGTGATGGGTCTATTAGTACTACCACACTAGTGAGTGGATCTCGGTCTGTAGGACCTTACACTTCAGTTCACCCGGTGATCGTAGTGATACTTGTTTCGATCACCTCCACTACCTTAAAGTCACCTCGATAAAGTTTAGGACTTTCTACTACGATACTTTCACGACGTGAGTCATACGGTCGTTTAAACCTTTTGAGTCGTCACCGGTGTCCTGACCTTTCCAGTCAAAAGTAAGGTTAAAGTTTCTTTCCGTTACGGTTTCTTACGAGTTTGATGGTGTGTTAACGTGAGTAGAGTGTACGATCATTTCATTACGAGTTTTAAGACGTTCGGTCCGAAGTCGTTATGTACTTGGCACTTTAAGGACTACAAGTTCGACCAAAATCTTTTCCGTCTCCTTGGTCTCTAGTTTACCGGTTGTAGACGACCTAGTAGCTTTTTCGTTGTCTCAAGGTCTCTTTGTAGATTTAGACAAAATAACTGATACGGTTTCGGAAACTGACACACCTAGTGTTATTTGACACCTTTTAAGTTCTCTACACTTATAGTCTGGTGGACTGGACGGAGAACTCTTTAGACATACGTCCAGTCCTTCGTTGTCAATCTTGACCTGTACCTTGTTGTCTGACCAAGGTTTATCCTTTTCCTCATGTAGTTCCGACATATAACAGTGGGACGAATAAATTGAATATACGTCTCATGTAATACTCTTCGTGACCTGACCTTCTTTGTGTTCGACCTTAGTTCTAACGACCCTCTTTATAGTTATTGGAGTCTATACGTCTACTGTCGTGCGAATACCGTCTTTCACTTCTCCTTGATTTTTCGGAGAACTACTTTCACTTTCTCCTCTCACTTTTTCAACCGACTTTCGAGTTGTAAGTCTTTTGCTTTTAGTACCGTAGACCAGGGTAGTGAAGTACCCTTTATCTACCCCTTTGTCACCTTTGTCACAGTCTGAAATAAAACCCCCCGAGATTTTAGTGACGTCTACCACTAACGTCGGTACTTTAATTCTCTGTGAATGA
>SJYO01052794.1:5346587-5431023 GCA_006410555.1 Capra ibex
GCGACCCGACCTTCTTTGTGTTCGACCTTAGTTCTAACGACCCTCTTTATAGTTATTGGAGTCTATACGTCTACTGTCGTGCGAATACCGTCTTTCACTTCTCCTTGAGTTTTCGGAGAACTACTTTCACTTTCTCCTCTCACTTTTTCAACCGACTTTCGAGTTGTAAGTCTTTTACTTTTAGTACCGTAGACCAGGGTAGTGAAGTACCCTTTATCTACCCCTTTGTCACCTTTGTCACAGTCTGAAATAAAACCCCCCGAGATTTTAGTGACGTCTACCACTAACGTCGGTACTTTAATTCTCTGTGAATGAGGAACCTTCTTTTCAATACTAGTTAGAACTATCGTATAAGTTTTCGTCTCTGTAATGAAACGGCTGATTCCAGGCAGATCAGTTCCGATACCAAAAAGGTCATCAGTACATACCTACACTCTCAACCTGACACTTCTTCCGACTCACGGTTTCTTAACTACGAAAACTTGACACCACAACCTCTTCTGACAACTCTCAGGGAACCTGACGTTCCTCTAGGTTAGTCAGGTAAGACTTCCTCTAGTCGGGACCCTAAAGAGACCTTCCTTACTACGATTTCGACTTTGAGGTCATGAAACCGGTGGAGTACGTTTCTCAACTGAGTAACCTTTTCTGAGACCACGAACCTCCCTAACCCCCGTCCTCTTCTTCCCCTGCTGACTCCTACTCTACCGACCTACCGTAGTGACTGAGCTACCTGCACTTAGACTCACTTGAGGCCCTCAACCACTACCTGTCCCTCCTGACGACACGACGTTAAGTACCCCAGCGTTTCTCAGCCTGTGCCGATTCACTGACTTGACTTGACTTATATACGATTTTCCTTCTTTCCTTCGGGTTTAACAGTCTCTTTTTTTAAATACAAATTTAAGAAGAAAGGAACGGCATTGTTCACTGAAAATAGAGTAGGGGTCCACTCTTCAGACTAGTGACTGAGTTACCTGTGCTTAAACTCGTTTAAGACCCTCTATCACCTCCTGTCTCCTCGGACCGTACGAGGTTCCCCAGTGTTTCTCAGTCGGTACTGAATTCGCTGACTTGTTGTTGTCGTTTTATTCGGACTACGATCCAGTCCTTGTCCCCTGCACTCTCAAAGAAGAGTCGAAATTTCCTGCACTGAGACTACGTTTGTCTGTTGTCCTATGAATCCAAGGTCCATTGAAGTAACAGGGGAGAAACGGTGAGAATATAAATTTTACAGAAGAAGAGTGACGGAAAGAAATAATTGGAATCAAAGACAACCTTTCAGTTGGGGGAGGTTCCTTTCAGTAGTACAAGTCTCTGTTTACTCGTCTTTTGGACGACGACCGATTAACCCTTTACACGGTACTCGTGTTTTCAGAAGGTAAGCTTCTCCGGGGACACCAGGACGGGAACAAAAGACCCCTCCTTTGATTTCTACTTTCACCCCCCTCTTTTGACGAATATACAACTACGAGGGTAAAAAGGGGAACAGTAAGTAAAGGGGTCTTATTAAAATTAGTAGTACCATTTTGTAAGTATCGAATTACGACTAGGAAACTAAAACTTTTTACCCGGAAACCTGTTCTTCTATCATTGAAAGTTATTACAGGAATTTTATAGAACTTTATTATAGTATATTACTCCTGTCTGTGAACCGTCACATATCTTCTTTGAAGTTTATTGTCAGAATACTCTCGTCATCTCATCCTTTACCGTTGGGTGAGGTCCTAAGAGTACCCTTTTAAGGTACCTGTCTCTTCACGTCACCCGATGACAGGTACCTCGACGTCTGAACCTATGTTGACTCGTGTATACGTACGTACGCTCTTTTCTTTTTTACACATAAAAAAACAAAAGGGGGTTTTACCTTCACCAAAACCACCAAGACGAAACGTTTCAACAGTCCTCGGGTCCTCGGAAAATGAAATGACACAAAAGTAGAGATTCTACGGCAAGAACAAGGGTGCCAGGTCCCGGGTGTAAGGTTCATCCTTCCCCATTTACTCACTGTTTTCCTTTCTGGTGTGTATGTAATGATCGGTACTTAATCTTCGACAGGTGTCGTGAAGAGAATGTCGTGTGACCTGTTTTACATCAGTGTACCTGTCTGGAATGACGTTACCACCGACTCTCTACATCAAAAGTAAACCCTTCGGACAGGTCTTTGTTTCTGTTTCTTTTTTGAGTACCCATAGAATTTTCTTTTTTACCTCTTACCGAAAATCTCTTACCTTTCGGTAAACCTCACACCGATCCATCGACTCATAAACTGTTGAATGTCTGTACTGACTGCTAAAATGACTAAAAAACAAAACAAAACAAAACCGATTTACAAGGAAATTCTCTTCCTTTACCGTTGAGTGAGGTCATGAGAACGGACCTTTTAGGGCACCTGCCTCCTCGGACCATCCGATGTCAGGTACCCCAGCGTTTCTCAGCCTGTGCTGACTCGCTGAAGTGATAGGTTTTGTTTCAATAATTTATGAACCTTAAGAAAGGTAACTTAATATATTGTTCACTTTTTCCACTCGAGGAAAACGCTTACATTTAGAAACACCTATGTGCAGTCCCTTGCAAATTGTCATCCTAAGGACACACGACAAAAGACGGAGAGTACTCGGGAGACAAGGAATAGTCAAGGACCATTGTCCTTGTTCACATCGCCGTGCGACGAGGGTCGTGACTCCAGTACCTACCTTACGTACGTACCTAAAGGAAGTAATTGAAAAGGTATGCCAGTTTCACTAATTAGTGCTGGGAGAAAGAATTCTATACCTAACAGAAGACCGGAATACTAGGGATAATGAGGAACGAAGGAACCATTGAACATTCAGACCAGGAAACTAGAAATAGAAACGACTTCTTTCGATGGAACATTTTGTCATATATATGAGTGTGTTTCAAGTTATTTCGTGGGAACAAGGTGATCTCTGAACCCAGGGGTACAGGAAGAAAGAGAGAGGGAGAGAGAAAGACTGATTCAAGAGACGTCGCACCTTTGGACGGCTCGAGTGAAAGGACGGGCCCGAAAGTTCTGGAGGAACTCTCCTGCGGGACACGGAAGAACTCACCATGTTCGGGACAAGATCCCGAAATAACCAAAAGGTGCATTGGGTCTTTTATAATCAGAGAAAGGGAGAAAGTGAAAGAATACCAGCTGAGGTCTGGTGGTCCAAGACCAGGTAATTTCGTGNATATATATATATATATATATATATATATATATATATATATATATAAACGGGACCTTTAAAGACTCTCCTATGAGTCTTCTGACAATATTTATTAACTGTCACCTTAATATAGGTGAGAACTTCTCACCTTATCCGACACTTCTCCTCCCTCCGAAATGTGAAGTAAAATCAGGAAAAATATAACGATTTATGTGGATGGTACATGTAAATATTATTACTCTAGATAAATTATTTTTATTCACTCTAAAACCGAAACTAAGTTTTCGTATGTTGAATTTCAACCTTTCCTTGAATCTCCTTTAAGTTCAGTTCTATATGATAGTTTATTCCCCCCCTTCCATTAACTTCTAAGGAAACTGATGGTGGTAGGACAAAGTCAAAATTTTAATATATATCACTACTTTATTTTTAAGTATAAAATTTTGTTCTACTCTTTAAAATTGTTCTTTGAAAAAGAGACAGGAAACCGGAGAAAGGAGGGGAGACCATACATGACATGGTAATACGTAATTGATTCGGAGGCATTACCGTTTTTATGGACTAGTTGGTATTTCTAGTTAAAAAGAAGAAGACCGTGGTTAATAGGAATCGTTCATTGTAAGTAAAGAGTTAGGACATTCCCCAGTGATACTGGGTGGTGTATGGAATATATACGTCTGTAGAAACCATTTGAAATACATAACTATGTTACGATTATAATAAAGGGAATTCGTGACCACGTCTTGTCTGACCAATCTGCTGGACTCCTCTATGACCGGGTGTGTTTTACCCTCAAGAATCGAACTTATAAATGAAACAATGACAACAATAAAATCAGTGATTCAGCACAGACTGAGAAAACGCTGGGGTACCTGACATCGGGTAGTCCGAGGAGACAGGTACTCTAAAGGGTCGTTCTTATGACCTCACCTAACGGTAAATAAAGAGGTTCCGTAGAAGAACTAAGTCCCTGACTTGCGTTCAGAGGCCGTAATCGTTCACCTAAGAAGTGATGACTCGGTGGTCCCTTCGGTTGATGAATGAATACTGGTATAATTACAATGACGACGACGACGAATCAGTGAAGTCAGCACACACTGAGACACGTTGGGGTATCTGCCGTCGGGTGGTCCGAGGCGGGGGGGCGGGGTGGCCCTAAGAGGTCCGTTCTTATGACCTCACCCAACGGTAAAGGGAGAGGTTACGTGCTTTCACTTTTCACTTTCACTTCAGTAAGTCAGCACAGACTGAACATCACTGGGGTACCTGACGTCGGATGGTCCGAGGAGGTAGGTACCCTAAAAGGTCCGTTCTCATGACCTCACCCAACGGTAACGGAAGAGGTTATAATTACAATGATCCATATAATAAACATAAGACTGATAAAATGTTCCAATAACAAAGAACGTAATGGTTTGTATATTAACTCGGAGTCTATTTTAATCACTACTAATCCGTTAAACTTTCCAGTTATCATATTGTGATGTATACCCTTCTTCATTGTTCTCCTTTTCTAAAGGACCTGGTGTAGTCTGATCATTCTGTCCGTTCCACCAGGTCTCCGATTCTCCCACATCGGGTCTTTATCAGGTAACTCACCGGATAGTTACCTTAGAAGGGGACTGGATCTTACTCGTAAGGATCGTAGAACCCTGTTTGGTCAGTGGTTTACGGAGGTTTGGAACCAGTTTTAATTCTGGTTTTTCCTCCCCAAACTGTTTATTTCTTACAATGGGTGATACGTCAAACTGTCCTCAGTTCAGTCATCGGTGACGTTAGTCACTGGATGTTATTTAGGACTTTCATTAAGTCCCATTTCCAGTCCTACTTCGTGAAGTACAACATCCTTTTGACCGTCTTGACCGGGAGTCTATTAGTCTATAAAAGTCCTCTTTTTTTAAAATTAGGTCAAAGAGCGTAGAAAAGTTTGAACCTTTTCGTGATTTCGGTAATTCACTTTCAACGAGTCAGTACAGGTTGAGAAACGTTGGGGTACCTGATATGTCAGGTACCTTAAGAGGTCCGGTCTTATGACCTCACCCATCAGAAAGGGAAGAGGTCCCCTAGAAGGGTTGGGTCCCTAACTTCGGTCCACACGACGTAACGTCCGTCTAAGAAATGGTCGACTCGGTGTCCCCTTCGGGTATTTCGGTAATTGACTCGATACACAAGGAACACCTATCGTCATTGGAAAATGATTCTACACACGAACTGACGTCCGAAAGGACCACGAGTCTGTCATTTCTTAGACGGAAGTTACGTCCTCTGGGACCCAAGTTAGGGACCCAGTCCTTCTATGGGACCTTCTCTCTTACCGTTGAGTGAGGTCGTAAGAACGGACCTCTTAGGGTACCTGTCTCCTCAACCGTCCGATGGCAGGTACCCCAACGTTTATCAGTCCCGTCCTGACTTCGATGAATTCGTCCGTGAATTGACTCGTATGGGGAAGTGGTCTTAGTGTATATATGACCGGAAAGACAAATGGAGAAACCTTGTTAGGAGTCTCGAAAGATTTTCTGACAGAGGGTCCAATATTGGAAGTCCAACCGAACTTATTTTAAAAGACAAAGAAAGAATCTAGTCACTTACTAATTAAAAAGTAGTCGTTATTCTATATTAATATGTATACATGTACACAAAACTATAACGTAGGTTCATGACGTAAAACCTGAGAAAACAACTGGTACTACCGATGAGGTAAAGAAGACTCCCTAAGGACGGGCGTCATCGTCTATATTACCAGTAGACTCAATTTAAGTGGGTAAGGTCAGGTAAAATCAAGCGACTAAGGATCTTACAGCTACAAGTGAGAACGGTAGAGAACAAATTGGTGAAGGTTAAACGGAACTAAGTACCTGGACTGTAAGGTCCAAGGATACGTTATAACGAGAAATGTCGTAGCCTGAACGAAGATAGTGGTCAGTGTAGGTGTCTACCCATAACAAAAACGAAACCACGGTAGTGAAGTAAGAAAGACCTCAATAAAGAGGTGACTAGAGGTCATCGTATAACCTGTGGATGACTGGACCTCTTAAGGAGAAAGTCATAGGATAGTAAAACGAAAAAGTATGACAAGTACCTCAAGAGCTCCGTTCTTATTCCTTCACTAAACGGTAAGGGAAGAGGTCACCTGGTGTAAGACAGTCTGGAGAGGTGGTACTGGGTGGGTAGAACCCAACGGGACCCCCGTACCGAATCAAAGTGACTCAATCTGTTCCGACACCAGGATCACACTAATCTAACTGATCAAAAGACACTCATACCAAAGTCACACAGACGGGAGACTACGGAAGAACGTTGTGGATGGTAGAATGAACCCAAAGAGAATGGTACCCGCAACCCATAGAGAAGTGCCGATGAGGTCGTTTCGCGTCGTCGACGAGGAATGTAACCTACTCCTCATAGAGGAATGGCGGCGGGAAGGACTGGAAGTTGTACCCTATCGAGGAGATCGGGAGGACGCGCACGCGTCGGTGGTGAGGAACCTGCATCACACCGAGGAGGACCGACGGTGACACCGGAGACTGCGCCCCACCGAGGAAAGTCGACAGGGGGGGGGAGGGGGGCTGGAGCCTCCGTCCCACCGAGGAGGGTCGGCGGCGGGGACTGGAGCCTGAGTCCCATCGTGGAGAGTCGACAAGGACGCGGCAGCGTCGGACCGGGAGAGTCGGCGATGTGGACTGGAGTCTGCACCCCTTCAAGGAGAGTCGACGCGAATCGCGCGGCCAGAGCCGGCGGACAAGCAAAGGTTCCGTTTGGTAAGTTATAGTGTCAACAGGTTCAGATACGGGGTTGGTCATTACGACTTCTTCGACTTCAACTTACCTAGATACTTCTGGATGTTCTTGAAAATCTTGATTGTGGGTTTTTTCTACAGGAAAAGTGATATCCCCTGACCTTACGTTTTCATCCTTCAGTTCTTTGTGGACCTGATTGTCCGTTTAAACCGGAACCTTACGCCTACTTCGTCCCGTTTCCGATTATCTCAAAACGGTTCTTTTACGTGACCAGTATCGTTTGTGGGAGAAGGTTGTTGTGTTCTTTTCTGAGATGTGTACCTGTAGTGGTCTACCAGTTGTCGCTTTAGTCTGACTAAGATAAGACACGTCGGTTTCTACCTCTTCGAGAGATGTCAGTTGTTTTTGTTCTGGTCCTCGACTGATACCGAGTCTAGTCCTTGAGGAATAATGGTTTGAGTGTGAGTTTAACTTCTTACTTCCCTTTTGACGATCTGGTAAGTCCATACTGGATTTAGTAGGAATACTAATATGTCACCTTCACTCTTTATCTAAATTCCCGGATCTAGACTATCTGACGGACTACTTGATACCTTACACCAAGTACTGTAACATGTCCTCTGTCCCTAGTTCTGGTAGGGGTACTTTTTCTTTACGTTTTTTCGTTTTACCGACAGACCCTTCCGGAATGTTTATCGACACTTTTCTTCTCTTCACTTTTCGTTTCCTCTTTTCCTTTCTATATTCGTAGACTTACGTCTCAAGGTTTCTTATCTTTCTTCTCTATTCTTTCTGAAGAAGTCCCTAGTTACGTTTCTTTATCTCCTTTTCTTGTCTAACCCTTTCTGATCTCTAGGGAAGTTCTTTTAATCTCTATAGGTTCCCTTGTAAAGTACGTTTCTACCCGAGTTATTTCCTGTCTTTACCATACCTAGATTGTCTTCGTCTTCTATAATTCTTCTCCACCGTTCTTATGTGTCTTCTTGACATGTTTTTTCTAGAAGTGTTGGGTCTCTTAGTACTACCACACTAGTGAGTAGATCTTGGTCTGTAGGACCTTATACTTCAGTTCACCCGGTGATCGTAGTGATGCTTGTTTCGATCACCTCCACTACCTTAAGGTCAACTCGACAAAGTTTAGGACTTTCTACTACGACACTTTCACGACGTGAGTCATACGGTCGTTTAAACCTTTTGCGTCGGCACCGGCGTCCTGACCTTTTCCAGTCAAAAGTGAGGTTAGGGTTTTTTTCCGTTACGGTTTCTTACGAATTTAATGGCGTGTCAACGTGAGTAGAGTATGCGATCATTTCATTACGAGTTTTAAGACGTTCGGTCCGAAGTCGTTATGCACTTGGCACTTGAAGGTTTACAAGTTCGACCAAAATCTTTTCCGTCTCCTTGGTCTCTAGTTTAACGGTTGTAGACGACCTAGTAGCTTTTTCGTTCTCTCAAGGTCTCTTTGTAGATAAAGACGAAAGAACTGATACGTTTCGGAAACTGACACACCTAGTGTTATTTGACACCCTTTAAGACTTTCTCTACCCTTATGGTCTGGTGGAGTGGACGGAGAACTCTTTACACATACGTCCAGTCCTTCGTTGTCAATCTTGACCTGTACCTTGTTGTCTGACCAAGGTTTATTCTTTTCCTCATGCAGTTCCGACATATAACAGTGCGACGAATAAATGGAATATACGTCTCATGTAGTACTCTTTGCGACCTGACCTTCTTTGTGTTCGACCCTAGTTCTGACTACTCTCTTTATAGTTAGTGGAGTCTATACGTCTACTTTGGTGGGAATATCGTCTTTCACTCCTCCTTGATTTTTCGGAGAACTACTTTCACTTTCTCCTCTCACTTCAAGTCAAGTCAGTGAGTCAGCACAGGCTGAGAAACGCTGGGGTACTTAGCGTCGTACGGTCCGAAGGGACAGGTAGCGGTTGAGGGCCTCAAACGAGTCTGAGTACAGGTAGTTCAGGTACTACGGTAGACTGGTAGAGTAGGGGTTAGGGAGGTTCGTAGTCTCAGAAAAGGTTACTCAGTCGAGAAGTGTACTCCACCGGTTTCATGACCTCAAAGTCGAAATCGTAGTAAGGAAGGTTTCTTTATAGTCCCGACTACAGGAAGTCTTACCTGACCAACCTAGAGGAACGTCAGGTTCCCTGAGAGTTCTCAGAAGAGGTTGTGGTGTCAAGTTTTCGTAGTTAAGAAGCCACGAGTCGGAAGAAGTGTCAGGTTCAGAGTGTAGGTATGTACTGATGACCTTTTTGGTATCGGAACTGATCTACCTGGAATCAGTCGTTTCATTACAGAGACGAAAACTTATACGATAGATCAAACCAGTATTGAAAAGAGGGTTCCTCATTCGTAGAAAATTAAAGTACCGACGTCAGTGGTAGACGTCCCTAAAACCTCGGGTTTTTTTATTTCAGACTGTGATAAAGGTGACAAAGGGGTAGACAAAGGGTACTTCACTACCCTGGCCTACGGTACTAGAAACAAAAGACTTACAACTCGAAAGTCGGTTGAAAAAGTGAGAGGTGAAAGTGAGAGTAGTTCTCCGAAAACTCAATCTTTCGCCCTGCAAGCCGAACACTCGCCCTTGAAGAGCCAGCACGTGTCTTTTTCTTGCTAAAATTTTAGCCACTACAACTCTTCCCGTTCTTCTAAAAACAAGTCTTCACACGGGTCACGGTATGACACCTTTTCCCTCCCTTCGTGTTCTGACCCGGTTTGGAGGTACCAGACAAACCTGCTTTCTGTCCAGTCCGACGACCTAAGAGAATGTGTCTACGGTTGTTTTTGTTTCCATAGTGGACCCCTCTCCTCTGCGACTACCTCATGAACCTCTTAGGGTTCTTCATGTAGGGACCTTGGTTCTACTAGAAACGACCGTAATTCTTCTTCCCTCTCTCCCTCCTGAACTATCGAATAGAGTTTTTTCGATGGTTACTCATTATCAACCGGTGACGGAATAAATAATACTTTGTCTTCACAGAGTACTGAAAAATACACATGGTATAAATTTAACTAGAGTATGTGATCTTAAGTCTAGTACTTACCGACTACCTTATTAAGACAACCTGTCAGGACTAAATTTATTCTAACCAGACACCGATTTGTTTATACCAGTCGTAAAAATTAAAACTATCATTAAGACCAAGTTGTTCATGATAGTGAAAAGGGTAAGATTTCTCTACTAACTTGAACTTATTCCTTGTACTTTGAAAAATCCCTCTACCACGTAAGGAAGAGTTTTGGACATTCTCTAACCAAAATATAAATCTAAAGATATTGACCAATATAATTATATAAATTTATGACTTTTCCAGGGAAGTGACAGAGTATCTTGTCTCCTCCTAAGTGTACACAAAGTTCAACACAAGTAATCGGACAATTCCGTTCCTAACTTTTATGTGACTGTTTCAGGTGAAATAGACAAACCAAAATATTTGATACGGTTAAATTAATTTTAAGAGATAGATTTTAAATCGGAAAATGAATTACTTTCCGTAAAATCACACCAAATACATATCGTAGTTTATTTCTCATAAATCGTGGAGTTTTTTTTTTTTTTGTCTCCGAAAACTCAAGGAGAAGTGAAAGACGGTATTCCCACCACAGTAGACGTATTGACTCCAATAACTATAAAGAGGACCGTTAGAACTAAGGTCGAACACGAAGAAGGTCAGGTCTCAAAGGGTACTACATGAGTCGTATCTTCAATTTATTCGTCCCACTGTTATATGTCGGAACTGCATGAGGAAAAGGATAAACCTTGGTCAGACAACAAGGTACAGGTCAAGATTGACAACGAAGGACTGGACGTATGTGTAAAGAGTTCTCCGTCCACTCCACCAGACCATAAGGGTAGAGAAAGTCTTAAAAGGTGTCAAATAACACTAGGTGTGTCAGTTTCTGAAGCCGTATCAGTTCTTTCGTCTTTATCTACAAAGAGACCTTGAGAGAACGAAAAAGCTACTAGGTCGTCTACAACCGTTAAACTAGAGACCAAGGAGACGGAAAAGATTTTGGTCGAACTTGTAAACCTTCAAGTGCCAAGTGCATAACGACTTCGGACCGAACGTCTTAAAACTCGTAATGATATGATCGTACACCCTACTCATGTTAACACACCATCAAACTCGTAAGAAACCGTAACGGAAAAAAACCTTAACCCTACTTTTGACTGGAAAAGGTCAGGACACCGGTGACGACTGAAAAGGTTTAAACGACCGTATGACTCACGTCGTGAAAGTGTCGTAGTAGAAAGTCCTAAACATTATCGAGGTGACCTTAAGGTAGTGGAGGTGATCGAAACAAGTATCACTACGAAAGATTCCGGGTGAACTGAAGTGTAAGGTCCTACAGACCGAGATCTACTCACTAGTGTGGTAGTACTAATAGACCCAGTACTTCTAGAAAAAACATGTCAAGAAGACACAATTTTTCAACCGAATTTCGAGTTGTAAGTCTTTTGCTTCTAGTACCGTAGCGTAGGGTAGTGAAGTACCCTTTATCTACCCCTTTGTCACAGTCTGAAATAAACTCCCGTGAGGTTTTAGTGAAGGGTACCATTGACGTCGGTACTTTAATTTTCTGCGAATGAGGAACCTTCTTTTCAATACTGGTTGGATCTATCGTATAAGTTTTCATCTCTATAATGAAACGGCTGATTCCAGGTAGATCAGTTCCGATACCAAAAAGGTCATCAGTACATACCTACACTCTGAACCTGACACTTCTTCCGACTCACGGTTTCTTAACTACGAAAACTTGACACCACAACCTCTTCTGAGAACTCTCACGGAACCTGACGTTCCTCTAGGTTGGTCAGGTAAGACTTCCTCTAGTCGGGACCCTAAAGAAACCTTCCTTACTACGATTTCGACTTTGAGGTCATGAAACCGATGGAGTACGCTTCTCAACTGAGCAACCTTGACTCCCTAACCCCCGTCCTCCTCTTCCCCTGCTGGCTCCTATTCTACCGATCTACCGTAGTGACTGAACTACCGGTACTTAGACTCACTTGAGGTCCTCGACCACTACCTGTCCGTCCGGACCGCACGACGTTAGTACCCCAGTGTTTCTCATCCTGTGCTGACTCACAGACTTGACTTGACTTGCACACAAAACCTATCTGTCTCGATGTATTTTTCTCTTTGGTTAACCTTCTCATGTGTAGCTTAACACTCGATGTAAATAGAGATCTCAAATCCCAACATCTCCTCAAAGTGTAGGATAAAATAAATAAAGACCTCAGTAAAATAATAATATAACTGAGTAAACTAAGACACAAAAAAATCGTCCTTTTTTTATCTATTTTTACCTTTCTAAGACGACCCCTCCTTCTGTCAAAGGAGATGGGAGGTCCAAGAAGACCGACCAGATTCTTAATTTGACTATACTCTGTCTAATTACCCTCTTTTAGTTTGTTTTTAAATTATTACTCATATGTACCCTCTCTGGGTCCTTTTGACTTATTGAGAGGGTTCACCAGCTATAGTAATGGAATTTATCGTACACACACAAGTCAGTAAGTCAGTACAGAGTGAGAAAACGTTTAGGTACCTGACATCGGGTGGTCCGAGGAGACAGGTACCTTAAAGGGTCCGTTCTTATGACCTCACCCAACGGTAAAGGAAGAGGTCCCCTAGACGGTCTGGGTCCTTAATTTGGCCTCAGGGGACCTAATCGTCCGTCTAAGAAATGGTGACTCGGTGAACCCTTCGGGTAGTCGTTGGTCATCTTCTTTTGGTGTGTGGGAAGTCGGAAGTGAGGTTTCAAACGGATATTTTGCAAAGGGAACTTTGGTAGACCCTCAAGTACAGAAAACTCCTACTCGATGTGCGAAAGGTACACACTACGACATTATTTAGAGAGAGATAAGGTTTGAGGCTGGAAAGTTAAACAAACCGGAGTGACCCGTGACCCGTATACTTGAACGTAAACCGTTGTTCCTTTCTCCTTTTGTAACAATCCTACCTAGTATGGACAGAACAAGTACCAACATAGGGGTCGAGGATCTGATTACTACTACGGTTTGGACCGGAGACATGTGACTGTGGAATAATTTACAGGTTCCGTCTCAAAACCCACTTCGTCTTTTCTTATCGAAATAACGAGACGGTCCGTTTCTCCCGGTGTCACCCGATTATGGGAGTTTTAACACACAGGTTTGGACCTCCTCCATCACTCCTCAAAATATCATTACCAAGTTTCTCCTCCCACACTAGTCGAACACCTGGAAGAAAACTAACCAACTACCACTCTATTCATCCTCAGTCGTAGTAGTTGGAAGACCAAGGTTGGTCAGACCCCAGAGGATCGAACACCCGTCGTCTTATTGAAGATGGACGACCCCCAAAGTCATAGACGTTTTGTTGAGGACCTATAAGAATCTACATAGGGAACTCTCCCTTGGTCCTGGGACGGGGGTTTGACGCGCTGACAAAGAACTGACGAGGAGGGAACAGAGGCGCAAGGGAGGGAAGGGACGAATCGGTGACAAACTTGGACGGGTGATCTTGAGTACCTTCCAGTTCTCCGACTTACTTCGGATAAAATACATTAGCTCTTTACGTCCCCGGGTCTTCCCGAAAACACGGGTCCTCGGGGTGTCCGAGGACAAACCAAAGTCACCGACCGTGTGTTTTTCACGAGTCATTTATAAACACCTCGTTTACTCGTCTTCTGTTCTTTCTTTACCATTTATTGGACTAGACAGTCTACCTTGTCAGTATGATAGTCGTCACATTAATTCTAAGTCTCAACACCACCAGACGGCCATCATTCCACACCCCTTACGTCTTGACCTAAAGACTCTTTCCCTTTATTTTCTCTTCCCTCTTGGAGAGTAAGAATCGATGAGAAAGAAGACACTGTAGAAGGAGAAACATAGAGGTGAGAAACCGTAAAACGATATATTTACCTCCACAACACGACCATACCACTAATCTTTCAATTACCATTAATATTAGCGAAGGAAACCAAGAGAACATTAATCAGATCTATACTATAAAGTAAACCATATGTAGAATAAGTTAATAGGACTCGAAACTACTACCTTTTTATGTTTTCTCAAGTGACAATTAATATTGTCCTATAAATGGATTAAGGGTTCGTCAGGGTTTAAATCAAGTAGGAAAGTCACACTTGTAGTTTCCCACTAAAACTCAAAGGAAAATTACAAGAAATGAAGACGTTAAAGAAATGTCACTTTAATACAATGAAAAATATTATTATGAAAACCTCCTTTTTTATCTGGGAGGTGTTTTCATTTTGCTGGTATTTAAAATAAGGAAGACAAGATTAGTGAGGTTTGCAAAATCCCCTTAACTTTTAGTGTATCTTCCCCGGTCCACCTCACCCTCTCCCTCTTAGAAGGTCCGACAACTTCACTTTTCTCTACCAAAGAGGGGAAGGGAACGGTCTTTTAAAGGTCCTATTTGAGTCACCAACATTTAGGGACGAGATTGAAAATCAACACAGATATTTAGAGATCTCCATTCGGAGACAGGTCGAAATGTTCGGTATTTATAAAAAGTTTCCGGACCCCTAAAAAAAAAGGGAAAACTTTACATTTGAAGACTCTTCTATGACAGGGTCGAGGGACAGTGACTCCCGTAGCATAGAATCTCGGTCGTTCTCCCTTACCTCTTCAAACTGAAATTGAAAAGTAACGTGAATCTCTGGTCACGGAAGTGTTAGTTCGGTTTACTTTCCGCTCGAAGAGTCGGGGAGTTATGTGATAGTCTTAGGGTATGGGAGTCACGGTGGACCTACGTCTACCCTAAGAGATGAACCGTACATCCCCAACCTAGAAAGTACGTTTCGATCCCCTTGGATCGAACCTCTAAAGACCTTTGGACTTGATCTTCAGAATTCCACACCGTCAGAGCCGAGTTCGTGGCTCCTTGTCAACCTTTTGTTGGAATCCCTGAGCAATTAGGAAAGGTAAATTTAATGGTACTCTAAGTAAGTCGGAAACGGTCCGTCGGTCAGACGATAGAAAAGGAGGATGAAGTTCCTCTGTAACCTAGTTTGGGAAGTGGGTGTAATTATAAGGATGTTTGGAGACGGTTCTTAAACTAATTGCAGACGGGACTTCTCGGTGTCTGTTCACTACGTCTTTCATACGGAACCTCACACACTCGTTGAGATTGCTTAGGAGGATGAGATCTTTTGCCAAAAAACTTATGTGACTCATTTACTCCCGAAATTCGGTTTATTCTACCGTTGAAGAGAAAGTACAGGTTTCGGGATCTACCATTAATAGTCGGTTTACTGAGTTTTAATTTCTTATTTCACCTCGTAGTAGGTCCGGTACGGACGTTTCGACCGTGAACCACAATTCACTCGACCAATTGCCACAATATATAACACGAAGACCTTTTAAGTTAGATCCTCTTTATGTTTCTGTTTTTTTTTTTTTTTTGTCAAAGAATTAAAAAGAGAATAGAGTCAAATTTCCAGAAACATTTACTTCTCATATTCGACCGGTTTCCTTATTTGAGGTTACTTCTTACTCTATTCTGCGTAGACTTGGTCCCTCAAGGGACCACCAGGTCACCGATTCTGAGGTCCGAGGGTCACGTCCCCTGCGTCCAAACTAGGGACCAGTCTCTTCATCTAGGGTGCGTCGTTGATTTCTCAAACGTGCGGTGGTGATTTCTAGATCGTCCGGTGTCGTTTCTAGATTCTAGGGTACACGGCGTCGGTTCTATGTCGCGTCGGTTTCCTTTTACTTATTCACGAAAATTCTTATTTTATCACCGACATGGTAATTTTTTCCGTAGAATTGATTTCTCCTTCTGGGTCTCGACAAGACTCTACCCTTGGAGTCTGGTCCGGAACATACAGTGACCTGTCATTATAGACCTTGCTGTTGTTTCTTTATTGCCCAGATGTTCTAAGTCTCAATTATTCGAAACCGGTCGCACATGCGTGAGTTGTTTATAAATAAATCGTACATAATACCCGGTCTAAGGTATGAACTATGACCTCGTCTTGACCTGTACTAGGGAAAGGAGTTCCTTTTCACACTTTCACAATCAGTGAGTCAGTACAAACCGAGAAACACTAGGGTACCTGATAGTGGGTGGTCCGAGGAGACAGGTACCCTAAAGGGTCCGTTCTTATAACCTCACTAAAGGTCAAGGAGGAGGTCCCTTAAAAAGACTGGGTCCCTAGTTTGGATACAAAGGACGAACCGTCCCTCCAAGAAGTGGTGACTGGGTGGATCCTTCGGTGTATAGTAATGTATAAACAGGTTTGGGTGTCTGTTCATGTTGAGGTCCTCACTTGGGGTTATATTTGATTCCTGAAACTCGTTACTACGATACAGTTGTATTTACTACGATACAGTTGACATTGTTCACAAGATGAGACCAACCCCCTACCACTACAACTAGTACCTCCTCCGACATGCACACACTTTTGTGCTTCGGAGACATGGAAGTCGAGTTAAAACGACACTTGGATTTTGAAGTCTTTTTTTTTTTTGTTTTCCAGATGAAGATTTTTTTTTAATTTTCTAATGAGATTGAAGTGTTCTTTCTGTTCCACCACCCTCCGTGTACACGTTTTGCTTTCAATTTTCCCCAAGATTTCGTCAGGTCCGTCCTCGACCCGTACAGAAACAGTGCGCTCACATACAAGGGACCAAGAAACAGAGCAGTGTTGTTTCTAAACCTCGTTACCTGTAATCTCGAGAACCGCGCAGTGTCGAGAGTCCAGAACCTGTTTGGCACAATATCTAGAATCCGTTTAGTCACAATGTCGAGATAAAATAAATCTTCTATCGTCCTCTTAGGTAGGAGCTTCGCACTCCCGTACGGTTGGGTTTCTAAACTTCCCTTGTCTCACCTCCTCGCGCACCCCCCCGCCCCCCCTCTCTCTCTTTCTCGCGTGAGTGCACCCTCTCTTTCTCTCTCTCGCGTGCGAAACCGAGGCGGAAAATGTACAAAAACGGAGGGGGACCCGGACGGGACACGTTTAACCCGAATCGGTCCTCACGACAAACAAGATGGACTTCAGAAGGGAGACCAGGAGCCTGGAAGGAAACTGGAAGGAACAGAAAATCGGTGGCGGTAAAACCTGAGGAAAAGGGATAAGATGGATGGATTGTAGAACTTTGACTCGTTCTGAGACGTCTTGGAAAGGTGCATATTGGAGGAGTTCGGAGGATGAAGAATAAACATCTTTTTCGAAATCAGAGACTCCGGTAGGGACTCAAGGTCTCTCATTTAAGTTCGTCAATTATTAATCTCTTTACTCTTTTTCATGTTGTTTCCTGTTCGTCAGTTCGTTCCTTTCATTATTATCGGACTTGTCGTTAAGTCGGTATTTAGTGAATGTTCTGTGAATCAAGGAGGAGTTCTCGATATCTATTATAGAACTGGACATAGGAACCCAACAAAACGTCTTGGATTCTGTGAGGGGAGGTGGTCCATCTTCCACACCTAATGTACGACTGATGTTCGTGGGTCTGGGGTTTGACCAACTTCGGTCTTTTGACTACTAACTTTAAGGACCTTATAGTGGGACAGTGGAGTTGTGGTTGGTTAGTCTTCTTACCAGTATTCGGTTAGTGTATGGGTCACTGAGAATGGGAATTACAACAGAAATTTTTGGGAACGTACATTTGGTTGTCCCTCAAACCCAGGAAACTCGTAATCGACGGGTAAGAGGAACGAACCACGGGACATTTATTTGTGACATAAAAGGAAGTGGTCTTAGGACACTGTCATCTAACCAAAACGACTTACAGTCCGTTCGTTTGGTCTCAAACCATTGTCAGAACCTGGTCATTCCATCGGTACTTCTACCTCTCTTCTCTCAGCTGTCCTCCTTTATAAATCCTCCATTTTAGTTATCTAAGCAACTACCTAACCTACGACCTTCACTCCGTCTCCCTCAACAGTATTCGTTAGTGTACGGTCTCGACTAAGTTTAACCAAGTGTTCTCGACTAACAATTTAAAAGTCTTTAAAACGTTCCACTACCAATTTGTGTCAGTGATAATCTTTAGTATTTTAATATTTTTCATATACAGTATAAAGGTGTTACGCCCTTTGGACCCAAGTTTGGGACCCAACCCTTCTACGGGACCTCTTCCCTTTCCGATGGGTGAGGTTATAAGACCGGACCTCTTAAGGTACCTGACATATCAGGTACCCCAACGTTTCTCAGTCTGTGTTGACTCGTTGAAAGTGCAAGTATTACCTCATAAAGTATACAGTATAAAATTTTGTTTCTGTCATAGTTTAAAATAGTGAAAGATTAATGAAGTGGTGTGATATCATTAGAACGTATTATTATTAATAGATAAGAAAACTCTAATAAATACGAACATTACCGTTTTGAGTCGAAGAAAGAAAGGATTCCTCCCTTTTTGGATCAAGAAAGGATGATGTAGAGAGAAAAGACACTTAGAAGAAATGATAAGTGTGTTTTACGAAGTATAGACCAGTGGTTTACACACCTCCAAAGGGGGATACGGTAGTTCGTTAAGAGTCTGTGGTCGTCCCACAGGTTCTTAAGCTAAGTCAGGACTGTGACAGGTGTACCTCTGTCGTAGTCTAAGGTGTCCAATTCCCGAGTCCTGATCTTCTGACGAGGGTAGGTCCGAAGTCTACGGTCAGTCTTCGGGCCCAATAGTGGACGTAAAGGTTGGTTTGTCGATACCTAAGACCCAAGGTTACTGAGAGAGGAACCCAAGTCAATCAAAGGATCTCGTGGAGTGTCTTGAGTCTCTTTGTAACATGAATGAATCTAGTGACAAAGTAATCTTTTCCATATTGTGTCCTTATTGTTCTACCTTTTCTAGGTATCTCGTTCCGTGTCCCTTTCTTATGTCTCAAAGGTACGGGGGAGGTCTACATGGTGAGAGGGGTTCAGAGGTACACAAGTAGTTGGGTTTCGAGTGACTCGGGACATGAAACCCCTAAAATACCTCCACAGTAGTACATTCGTACTGACCAGTAATTAAGGTAAAAGTCGGGAAGAGGTAAAAGTTCTCTTACCTTACACCTTGACTTTTAAGGTCCGTAGATTAGTATTTAACCAGAAGAAGTACAGATCGGGGGTAGGTCCTCGGTGGGTCCTCGAATGGGTCTCAACGGAGGGATCTTGTTTTCTGTGAGGACATTGGGTCCTTTAATGTTCACAAAGCCCGCGAGACCCAGTCATTGTCTCCAGTTTCCAGTTATAATCTTGTTCTCTACGAGGGTGACAAGGATAGTGAATCCTTTAATGTTCAAAATCCTCAAACCTGTTTACGTATTACTATACTTCGAAGGGTCCACCGAGTCACCAAGTCAAGTCAAGTCAAGTCAGCGAGTCAGTTCAGGCTGAGAAACGCTGGGGTACTTAGTGTCGTGTGGTCCGGAGGGGTAGGTAGTGGTTGAGGGCCTCAAGTGAGTCTAAGTGTAGGTAGCTCAGGCACTACGGTAGGTCGGTAGAGTAGGAGTCAGCAGGTAAAGAGGAAGACGGGGGTTAGGGAGGGTCGTAGTCTCAGAAAAGGTCACTCAGGAGAAGCGTACTCCACCGGTTTCATGACCTCAAAGTCGAAATCGTAGTAAGGAAGGTTTCTTTAGGGTCCCGACTAGAGAAAGTCTTACCTGACCAACCTAGAGGAACGTCAGGTTCCCTGAGAGTTCTCAGAAGAGGTTGTGGTGTCAAGTTTTCGTAGTTAAGAAGCCACGAGTCGGAAGAAGTGTCAGGTTGAGAGTGTAGGTATGTACCGATGACCTTTTTGGTATCGGAACTGATCTGTCTGGAATCAACCGTTTCATTACAGAGACGAAAACTTATACGATAGATCCAACCAGTATTCAAAGAAGGTTCCTCATTCTTAGAAAATTAAAGTACCGACGTTAGTGGTAAATGTCACTAAAACGTCGGGGGTTTTTATTTCAGACTGTGACAAAGGGGTAGATAAAGGGTACTTCACTACCCTGGTCTACGGTACTAGAAGTAAAAGACTTACAACTCGAAATTCGGTTTATAAAGTGAGAGGAGAAAGTGAAAGTAGTTCTCCAAAAAACCAAGGAGAAGTGAAAGACGGTATTCCCACCACAGTAGACGTATAGACTCCAATAACTATAAAGAGGGTCGTTAGAACTAAGATCGAACACAAAGAAGGTCAGGTCGCAAAGAGTACATGAGACGTATATTCAATTTATTCGTCTCACTGTTATATATCGGAACTGTATGAGAAAAAGGATAAACCTTGGTCAGACACCATCTCTGGTTATATATAAAAAAGATAATAACGTGTTTTGGTTATCGTAATTATAGATGAACTACCTTTATGATATATTACCCAGTGATGATAAGTAAAGAAGGGTTCAGGTAAAACGTATTGTCGTGTATCCATCGAACTTGAACCGACACCACTTTATAAATGTGGTGTCTTTATCCGTCTACTATCTTTGGTTTCAGAATACAAGGGATCGTGTAACCAGTATCCAAACGGTGTTCTTCTTTTGTCGTTGATCTCAAAGAACTGTTTTGTCTGCTACTAAAATCCCCAGATCAGTGACCTTTGCGGACTCACAATAATACTAAATACTAGGTAAGAACGACTAAACAACAAGTCAAAGATTCAGCACGGGTTGAGAAAGACTGGCGTACCTGACGTCGTGTGGTCCGAAGGGACAGGAAGTGATAGAGGGTCTCAACTGAGTTTTAGTACAGGTAACTCAGTCACTACGGTAGGTCGGTAGAGTAGGAAACAGAGGAGAGGAGGACGGGCGTTAGAAAGGGTCGTAGTCCCAGAACAGGTTACTCAACCTAGAAGTGTAGTCCACCGGTTTCGTATCCTCGAAGTCGAAGTCGTAGTCAGGAAGGTTACCTATAGGCACTGGGTAAGATGGTGGTTTGTAAATGGGTCGAAAACGGTACACAGTTACAACACAAGTGACGAGTTGTACCTCCGAGACAAAAGTGGGAGTGTCGTTAGGACACTCTGACCCTGAGAGTTATAGAGGTGAAGTGTCTACTCTTTTGTCTCCAAGTGTGTCCAATCCACTGAACTGTTTCTCTCATCCGTCGTTTCGGTCCTAACTTCCGGTTCAGTAGACTTAAGAGACGATAAAAGGAAGAATTCTGATTATCTTGGTGGTTCCGAATGAACTAGGACTCTGTAGAACTTTCGACCACTGTTTAGTTTCTGGTCCCCTCAAGACCCCAGAGATGAGTGAGAGAGGTAGAGAGGGGTGAGACAGAAAGGAAGAGAAGTAAGGGGAGAGGGGTGACGAAGGAGTAGAGGGGGGTAAAAATAGTGAGACGGAATGTTTTGTCGAATGTTGAAGGAGTACCTCATTCCTTCTTTATTTGATAGGAAAGTAAGTTGATTATTACTTATAATGTCGATATTAATAGTTACGTTTATTACGACTCTTGTTGATTTGTAGTGTCTCCCAGTTCAAATGAAGATCACTTTTTGACTGTTTTCCTAGGTTAAAAAGAGGTGTTTTACACATAGAAACGATTTAAATAAGGTCATTTTATTCTGAACCGTCTCTATTACCACTTTTTACCTTAGTTATCTTTCAATATTAGTCATATACGTTATACTCTTTTTATCATCTAATTTATTTTAAACAACGTTTTAAATTCACCTTTTGTTAACTAAGGACACGGTGATTAAAATAGTTTTAAATTTTTGACTTTTCAAAGTCCAAATTAATCTTCTCAAATTAACTGAGCACATTTACTCAGTGTCTTAATTTAACCGAATTATCCTAAGTAAAACCTACTACGAAAGAGTAAGTGTTAAGTAGGTATAACTATATTAAGACTAGGTTTGTAAAAATAAGTCTGTAAACGTAGTTTGACCATACACCCTCCCCCATTTTTGTAAAAGGTTAGGGACTCCGGTCGAGATGGGAGTTGTTAGGAAGGAAAAAGAGTCAGAAAAAGTAGGGTTTCACAGGACTGATTGGATCTTTAATTATTCCTGGAATCTCAAAGGATATTTCCCTACAAAAGTTTCAGTTTATGTTCCATCCTTCCAGTCTGGTAGGGTCTCAGAACCTTTAGTTGAGACTTCGTCACCTAAAAACTTTCAACTTCTGACTTATTTCTAAGACGGGAATATGTACACACGATTCAGTGAAGTCAGTACAGGTTGAGAAACGTTGGGGTACCTGACATCGGGTGGTCCGGGGAGACAGGTACCCTAAGAGGTCCATTCTTATGACCTCACCCAACGGTAATGGAGGAGATTCCCCAGAAGGGTTGGGTCCCTAGTTTGGGAGTAGAGAATACAGAGGATGTAACTGTCTACCCAAGAAATGGAGATCGTGGTGGACCCTTCGGGAATATGTATCATGGACCATATATCTTGGACAAGTTTTATAAATAACGTACTTACCTACATACCAACCTATTTACCTACCTACTGACCTATCTACTTACCTGTTTTCCTATTTGCGTATTTACCTAAATGACCCTTTTTATTCGGGAATATATAAACTAAAAATAGAAGGTAGGAACCGAATGTCATACTAATATCCCAAGTTCATACTTCCATGAGTCTAGTAGGTTAGTCAGATATTATATCTCGAAGACTTCTGTGATATAAAAGAACTTACAGATCCGATGACTGGAAGGTGTTTGGTTCTCTAAACGCCCGTTCAAATAATAAGTGTATTTCTTGACGACCCCTCTCATCCCACCCGTGTCTGTCCAGATCTGACGGACTCCCTCCGTCTCTCTCACCCCTCTCGTAATATCGTGGATTCCCCGTTCCCACCTCTAAGGACTGGAAAATTAAAGGGTGGTCGTGTTTCTTCCTTCCTGCACACCCAAAAGAATGAACAGAACTACACCCTGGTTTCGTTTCCCGTTTCCACTTTCACTTACACAATTAACGAGTCAGTACAGGTTAAGAAACGTTGGGGTACCTAAAATCGGTCGGTCCGAGGATATAGGTACCCTAAGAGGTCCGTTCTCATGGTCTCACCCATCGGTAAGGGAAAGGGGCCCCCTAGAAGGGGTAGGTCCCTAGTTTGGGTCCAGAGAACTTAGCGTTCGTCTAAGAAATGATAGACTCGGTGGTCCCTTCGGGTTTTTCCCCTTTCCCTTCTACTCTGGTTTTCTCTAGTCGTCAGTTTGTAGTTTTTGACGTCAGTCTGAAGTGTGTACGATAGTATTCCTACTTTACCTTCTTACATCTATCGAAACTTAAAAAATACTTTTGACAAAGATAAAGTGTAAACACACACTGTAGTAATAGTAAGTGTCACACTATCTTGTTTCCAGTGGGTTGAAAAAGACATTTCTACCACTGATGAAGTCCTAAACGTCAGGTACGACAGAGACAGTGTTGGTGAGTCGAGGCGAGAACACTGGGTTTTGACTAGGACTCACCGGAGCCGGACGCCGCAGAACTTCGTCCCAAAGACAAGGGTCGGTCTCTAACTTCAGTACCGTTACTCTCTCGACTTAGGACCGGTGGTCCTGTCAGAAGTCCCTGTTCCGGGACCGGGAAGTCGAAACGTCCTTTTTTAATGGTCTCTACCCTTCGTCCCTTTGTTTCACAAATAAGTCTCCTTTTTCTCGTGTCATTCACACCTATTTATGTCCGCCGAGTCTCTGCCTCAGCGTGGGAGCCCCATCGAATTTAGTGTAGATACCCCGTAAAGAAGACCAAAGGAAACCGGTCAGTAAGACTAAACGGACCAAGACTCAGACATAAACCATGTAGAGTCCTAGGAGGGTACACGCGTACGCGTAGAGAATCGGTTCTACCTAAGGTCGTCTCCGGAGACCCATCGAACTGTAGTGAAGGAAGAACTGGAGGTTCCTCGGAAAGGTGGATACACATCAGTCTTTCCAGAGGAACTGAAGTCCTTACACTTTAATACACCGGAGAATAGAGAATAGGACCGTCCCTAGTCGGAAAGGACAATAAGAGGACGATAGAAACAGAACCCCAGGTGTCCCTTACTTGAGGTTCACTACTCGGTCCCCGGGGAGACAGAAGACGAAGTTTTGGAGGTTTCTGTTTTACAGATGTTTTACCCGTTCCGGTAAAGGATGTTTTAAAGTAACTGCCTGTGACTTTAAACTTGTACATTAAAAGTATACAGTACTTTAGAAGAAAAGTTGGGGAGGGGACGTTTTTTCATTTCGGTAACAGTTGATGTTTGACCGTGAATGGTTCTCGTTACGGTCACTGACTAGTTATTTCCACAAACGTAGACGGAGACACCTCTGACTTCGGGTACGACGATATCAACAACTGGAAGTTCTTGGGGACTCCCTCAAGTCCCACCTCACTCCGTGAGACACGAGGTCCCTTAGACCACCCTGTCCAGAAATCTATCAACCTACAAAAATCCTTGTCTAAAATACTAGAGTTAGGAACGTAGAGGAGTATTGATCTCTTCGTGATTTAGGGAAATACCACTGTAGTCTAGGAGTACTGATTGTTTTTTGGAAAACATTTTACTCAAGAAGTACCATAACTTGAGGGGGAAGTGGTTTTGGAATATTTAACTGGAAGGGGGCGACGACGAAACCTCGTCACAGAGTCGCGACTCTACGACGAAGGACCCGATGTCAGGAGTAACTCGGGGTTTATTTTGAATTGAGTGTTGAGAGTTCACCATGTAGAAAAGATCAACTGTGGTAAGAATCAAGTATCCGGTGTGTTTCTTTTCACCGTCCAGTCTGACCAGGTGTCCGGTATCATATAGTTGGATACTCTAGTCAATAATAATATAATAACAAGTTTTTATAAGAGAGGGGGAGGTGGTAAAGGTAACCACCTCATATAAAGGATGGAGGTAACTACGAACTGGCCTACCGAACGAAACCTAAGGCTCTAGAATCGTTTATACTACCTACATTTGGTTTCACACTGTAACACTAAATATTAGTCTTTTTATACAAACCAGTAGTCAGGAGTAAAACCGTGTCTCGAGATTTTGGGACCTTAAGGGATTCACTATTTTCGTTATTTTGTTCAGGGAAAGTTAGTATGTACTGAAATACAATGACTCCACCGAAAACCTTTCGGGAATTCCTGTCCCCGACCAAACTGAGAAACACTGGGGTACCTGACAGAGAACGGTCCGAGGAGACAGGCACTCTAAAGGGTCCGTTCTTATAACCTCACCCAACGGTAAAGGAAGAGGTCCCCTAGAAGGGTTGGGTTCTTAACTTGGACCCAGAGGACGTAACGTCCATCTAAAAAAAATGGTAGACTCGGTGGTCGCAGGTTTCCTATCCCCAACCAACGGTCCCTTTGGTTAGACCTAATGTTTCAATCTTTAAAGTCGGGGTGGGGAGCTGTGTACAGACCCCTCCTCTCTCCCTACCCACCACTTAGTCAGTGATTACCGGTTGCTAAATTAGTGAACACGGATATATTACTTTGAACTTATTTTCAGGGGCTTGACACCAAACCGTCTCGAAGACCCAACCACTCATGTACCTCTACACCGTCCCAGTACACCAGTCTTGTCAACCAGTCGTGTCTATTGTTGGACCTGAACACTGGTCTCAGTACTCCCTCGTCCTCCCATTCAAGACGCCGTGACTTAGGGAGTGGACACATTCGTCTCCGATAAAGGTCCATCTATATAGTCTTGACTCAATTTGACATCCTGTAGGTTAACCACGGATGATTCTTTACCCCTGAACGAACCACCATGACTTTTTTTGTACAGTACCTTTAAGGGACCGTCAGGTCACCAATCCTGAGACGTAAAAGTGACTGCTCCTGTGACCGAGTTAGGGACCAGTCCCTTGATTCTAAGGTGTTCGGTCAACCTTCCTTTATTTTTTTCTACAGTCTTTTACAAAGACTCCATGGACGTGGTGACCCGAATGGAAGAACGTCAAGACGGTTGTGGACTCTCCCGACGAGTACCCATCAACAAAGGTGAAGACGGACCCGGGATCTTACTTATATGTTCTTCATCTGTATTCTGGGTCAGAGTCGCTACTCGGACCGGGTGGATCCCGTCGAGACGTCGGACTTAGTCTTGATGGGTCAGTTCAAGTGGTCAAGTCAAGTCAAGTCAACGAGTCAGCACAGACTGAGAAACGTTGGGGTGTCTGACGTCGTGTAGTCCGACGGGGCAGGTAGTGCTTGAGGGTCTGGGATGAGTTTGAGTGTGGGTAACGTAACCACTACGGTAGGTTGGTAGAGTAGGAGACAGTAGGGGAAGAGGAGGACGGAAGTTAGAAAGGGTCGTAGGCCCAGTAAAGGTTACTCAGTCAAGAAACGTAGTCCACCGGTTTCATAACCTCAAAGTCGAAGTCGTAGTCAGGAAGGTTACTTTTAAGTCGTGACTAAAGGAAATCCTAACTGACCGACCTAGAGGAACGACAGGTTCTCTGAGAGTTCTCAGAAGAAGTTGTGGTATCAAGTTTTCGTAGTTAATAAACCGTGAGTCGAAAGAAATGTCTGGTTGAGAGCGTAGGTATGTTCTGATGACCTTTTTGTTATAGGGGTCGGTTTAGACGTCCAAGGACTCTCTATTTACGAATGGTAATATACGGTGACTCTGAAATATCGACAAACAATGAACCGTAAATGACTGACTATGTTTGTTGTAGTAGTAAAAAATTTATCATAGAGACGACACGTAACTACAATAATAGTCCGTGGTATGTCTATCGAAATAGAATAAATTAGGAGTAAAATCCTCTCCTCATAATAATAAAAGAAGAAAATATTTAGTACTTCGATTTCGAGTCTTCAGGGGTTCTCCGGACTTCTGGATCCTTTCTTTGGGTTCAAATAGACTGAAGTTCGATAACGGGAAAAGTAATACCGAAGTTTATTGTCATCACGGGTGAATGAATGATTGTGTTGGTGAGACTCGTAGTTGAAAACGTAGACTTTTTGGGTCCATTGTTTATGTTTGAAGTGTCCCAAGGAAACCCTTCATTTACTCTATTGCTGATATTCGGTAACTAAAGTTATAGACTGTATGTCAGTCACTGTTTACCTCAAATACTACAATAATTACTAATCTTTTAATAATTTATTATGATTAATTGACTATAATTAATTCGTAATGATATTGAACGAGTTACCGAGTCCCTCATTTCTTAGACGGACGTTACGTCCTCTGTGTCCTTCCTCTACTCCCAAGCTGACCCAGTTCTCTAGGGGACCTCCTTCTTTGTCGTTGGGTAAGGTCGTAAGAACGGACCTTTTAAGGTACCTGTCTCCTCGGACCGTCAGATGTCAGGTGTCCCAGAGGTTCTCAGTCTATGCTGACTCGTGTGCTCGGAAGAACAACAATCAGTGATTCAGTACAGGCTGATAACAACTAGTCAGTGATTCATAATGGTTGGGGTACCTGACGTCGTGCGGCCGAAAGGGACAGGAAGTGATAGAGGACCTCAAACGAGTTTGAGTACAGATAACTCAGTCACTACGGTAGGTTGGTAGAGTAGGAGACAGAGGGGGAAGAGGAGGACGGGAGTTAGAAAGGGTCGTAGTCCCAGAAAAGATTACTCAGCCGAGAAACGTAGTCCACCGGTTTCATAACCTCACAGTCAGGTCCTTATCAGAAAGGTCACTCATAGGTCCCAACTAAAGGAAATCCTAACTGACCAAACTAGAACGTCAGGTTCCCTGGAGTTCTCAGAAGAGGTCGTGGTGTCAGGCTTTCGTAATTAAGAAGTCACGAGTCGGAAGAAATACCAAGTTGAGGGTGGTAGGGTGTTAAGGTGGGAACCAATATATAGGTTTCTTTTACTTTTATGATTAAGTCCTTCTATGTATGTGTAGTTACAATTATCGTCGTAATAAATTTTATCAGTACTATACCTTCGTTGGATTCGTAGATAGTTCTCTGCTTACCTATTTCTTTTACACTACACATATATATGTTCACTTTCACTTTCAAAGAGTCAACACAGGTTGAGAAACGTTAGGGTTCCTGACATCGGACAGTCCGCAGAGACAGGTACCTTAAGAGGTCCGGTCTTATGACCTCACCCATCTGAAAGGGAAGAGGTCCCCTAGAAGGGTTGGGTCCCTAGTTTGGGTCCAGAGGGAGTAACTAAGAAATGGTAGGTTCGGTCGTCCCGTCGGGTTATTATAACCTCACCCATCGGATGGGGAAAAAATCACCTAGAAGGGTTGGGTCCTTAGTTTGACCCCAAAGGACGTAACGTCCACCTAAGAAATGTTGGACTCGATGGTCCCTTCGGGTATATATATATGTTACCTTGGGAATTTTTCTTACTTTAAGACGGTAAACGTTGTTACGTCTATCTGGATATCTCATAACGCGAATCACTTTATTCAGTCTCTTTCTGTTTGTGAGACAATAGAATATACACCTTATATTTTTTATTTTGTTTAATTATGTATATCGTTTTGTCTTTGTCTGAGTGTCTATATCTCCTGTTTGATCGTCAATGGTTGGCTCTCGCTCTTCGTCCCTCCCCGTTTTATGTCCCCATACCCTAATACTCTATGTTTGATAAAACAAATTTTATCTGTTCGTTGTTCTTGACGTGTCCGAGTCATGAACATCGTGTACCCGAATCGACAAGACACCGTACACCCTCGAAGGGCCTGGTTCCTACCTCGGACACAGGAGACGTAACAGACCACAGAAGAATTGGGGACCTGATGGTCCCTTCAGGGATGTACAGAATAATATCTGTGTCGAACAGATAAACAAAGAGAAGGGGTTGAGACATCTAAACTTACGGGTCTCCCCTACCCAGATTAAGTGACTTAAGGGTAGTTGACCGTATATCATTCTCAGCTATGGGTTATCGACTAAAATAATTAGAACGGTAATTCCAACAACAAAATAATCTCATGTTACCGATGGAATATCTCAGTGGATCGGAGAAGTCACTGTACTCGATACATTTCGGTGACTCACCTACTAAATTACTTATAAAAAATCAGAAGGGAAGAGAACTCAGGTTTCTTCCGATGATAGAACAGGTTTCGTGGAATTGAGACATCTTGTCTTCACAGGACCAAAAGGTAGGAGTTTCTCGAGAAATTGTATAACCCCTAACTCTGTTTTCTTAAAGGTTCGGATCTCTGTCTAAGCGTTGAGACCGAAGGACTGAGGGAAAAGTATAGCAAGAGGGTTCAGTAGGAAAGGGGTGTCGACGTATTTTATCTAACTTAGTTTGCTAGGGGGAGTCAGGGGAACGAAGAGGGGCGACCCCGGTCCTCCTCGGGCCGATACGTCGTGGTTACTGCTATCTGTCGTTTCGAGACACGAAAAGGAAGGGGACGGTTTTGTCGGTGGGTTCCAGTGTCTCTCGGGAATGCCACCCCCTGAAATTTCAATGGACTCGTTGAAGTGTCACTCTCTGGACTGTTTGTGACGAAGGTCCAGTCGTTGGGGTCACCATTCGGTACTACACTATTTTTGCTGTGGAATGGAGACACTAGAAGAAGGGGGTTCGGGGCATTGGGGTCAGTACTCTCTTTGTGTTCCGTTTAGGGTTGTCTCCGCATAAGATGTTGTATGGACTGATCATGAAGAGGTTTGACAGTAGGTTTGTTTCTTTTGGACTCTTTCTCAGCGTCAGCTCTCCTCGGACTCCTCTGTACTGTTAATTTACATTTTACCCCCTGAAAGGACCACCAGCTCATCGATTCTGAGTAGCGCGGGTTACGTCCCCCGGGTCCAAGGTGGGGACCAGTCTCTTGATATAGGGTGTCTTCATTGATAGGGTGTACGGAGTTGATTCTGGACCGTGTTGGTTTATTTATTTATTTATTTATATATATATATATATAGAAATTTACATTATGTCCTAGGACCTTGTCTTTTTTCTGTGACATTTTTGATTCTTTTAGACTTATTACACACCTGAAATTATTTCGTAGTCATGACCAAGTAATCGACATTATTTATATGGTAGATTAAATTCTATAATTGTCCTCTTTGATTTACGTCCCAAATACCCGATAGGAGTGTCAAAAAGAAATTTAGATTTTGATATGAATTTTAATTAAAGTAAACTTTTGTTTTTTAGCCCCGAAGGGACTACCAGATCACCAATTCTTAGGTGGACGGTTACGTCCCCCGTGTCCAAGCTAGGGACCAGGTCCTTCTAGGGTGTACGGTACCCGGTTAGTTCGGTCACGTGGCGTTGATGACTCGGTCGTGAGGTCTCGGACGTTCGACGTTTATGACTCGAACACACGCCTTTGATGATTCGGCGTGAGACGTTGTTCTCTTCGGTGTCGTTACTCCTCGGGGGCACGACCTTATTTCTCATTGGGAGTGAGTGGTGTTGATCTCTTTCATCGTTGGCTCTGGGTCGTGTTGGTTTTTGTTTTCGTTTATTTAGTCAGAAAAAATTTTTAACTGATCGAAAGTTAGAGAGTTTTTATACTACAATCACATATTATAAAGGATTTTATAAACGTAAGTTCCTCAAAGCCTTATCTGGGGCACTTATTTTATGTCCTTTTCGACGTCTCTTTAACTAAAGAGGTCTCTCATTCTTTTATTGTGGGTCACGACTAAGTCACTATACTCCCTAGTTTCCTTCTTGTTCGGCTCCCTTCCTCTTAATAAGGTTAGTCAGAAGGTGACGTCTTTGGTATTTATCTTTCTACTTTAGTTCGGCACTTAGAGAGAAACTCTTTCCCCTCCACTAGTTGTCGTATGTAGAACAAAGTGACGGGGTGGTTCTACTATGAGAAAGGTTTCTCCCTCTTTACTCGACGGTTACTCTTTAGTAAACCTACTGATTCTTTCTGTAGAAGAGTCTTTGAAGGTTTAGTTCAAACTGACAATCAGCTACACGGTTCGATACCAATATACAGTAAAGAAGAGGTCTTCTACCTCGAAATCAGATTTTGTACCTACGTTTGTCTTCTACTGTTTGACCCAAGTCTTATTATCGTAAGTTTCTTTTACGTATTCTAACCCAGACATAGTTCCTCCAATGTTTTCGTAAAAATTTAGCGGAACCTCTAAAGTAAACCGGACTAAGGGGGTGATATTTGTCGGTAACGAAGTTGACAAAAATCGGTCCGTTTTTCCTTTTAAAGCCACCCTCAGTATTTTTTACTAATACATAGTAGAACAAAATTACACCGTAAACGGAAAGGTCTTCAGATTTACGACTGACAATTGAACACCACGTCAAACATACAACTTCCTCCACTGTAAATTTAAGTAACAAGACCATTTAAATAATGTGTCTTTACTTAAAAGAGATTTTATAAGTTTACACTTTCAGTAGAGAGTACGAAATAAGATTTTGTCTAGTCAGTCTGAATCGGGGGTCCTGTGAGAACACCTGACTTATAAACACAAGGGGGTTTGTAACTCTAGAATTGGAGTTGGATTTCCACAATTCTCCACCCTTGAAACCCCACCCCAATTACGGGAATATTTTTTCCTGGGACTTTCGTGAAAAGACGGGGTACCCTTGTGTTGATAGATACTTACTCTTTCGACTGAGAGTATCTATGACTTAGTCGGAACTTAAACCTGAAAGGTCGGAGGTTTTGGTACTCTTTATTTATTTACAAATTCGATGGAACAAATACTATAAGGTAAAGTCGTTGGGTTTGTCCACTACTACACTGCCAAATCAACGATTCAGCATAGACTAAAACCACTGGAGTGGTCCGAGGAGACAGGTACTCTAAAGGTTCCGTACTTATGACCTCACCCAAGGGTAAAGGAAGAGGTCCTCCAACAGGGCTGGGTCCCTACCTTGTGTTCGGAGGACGTAACGTACGCTGAAGAAATGGCGACTCGGTGGTTCCTTCGGGGTTGGGTTTGTCCGATTCTGTGTATAGAAAAGAGTCTCCGAGTAGAGACTCAGTAGTATTACTGGTATCGTTACAGAGTACTCTTCGATCCTACCGAGTGCACGGTAAGGACAAACATCGGTCGTTACACCGTATTACACTACCCGGTGCCAGATGGAAAGGGGTCCAGTCCCTTAGACTTGTTCTAAATGTGAGACAATCGACCCTTCTTCTCTCCTTCTATATGTAGAAAATCCGTTATTTGTTACAGACGGTGTGATCTCCTTAGACAACTTACCATCCCTATAAATTGTTATAGGATTTTTGACTCTTCTTTTAAACTCTGGTTTTTTGGTTCGTCCGTTGAGGTATTTCACTTTAATACTTCAAATAACACCCATTGAATGTATGACCGTCCTGACCCGTCTACTGTTATTTCTTCGTAAGTGTCGACCTGAGACTCGGAAGTTTTCCCTATGTCACCATAAATTTCCTCGGTTTCAACTTCTATATTAGACTTGTGATTCCCTTTTCGTGTAGATGTTACTACCCTAAACTCCCCAAAAAAGGAGGGGGTCCCTCAGAGTACTAGCAAGTGGTAGAGACACTCGTTTCTGTAAGAAGGTCAAAGGTGTAGTCTTTTTCGGTTCCCATTTACAACTATCCTTTGAATAGGTCGAACCCGTGTAAGGAATACTCATTCGATTTCAAGTCAGTACGTCTTTCCCTGTCCCCATCCTGACTCCCGGTTTCTACTTTACCTGTCTTACCTTAGTCATACGAAGTCGGTGTGATGGTCAATCGATGACGACGTATTGTTTGTTCAGGTTTTGAGTTACTGAATTTTGTTATCCATAAACCTTAGGTGTCCAGTCGACCCACCAAGACGACCAGAATCATCCGAGTGTGTAGTAGTCACTATCCACAGCCAACCCATCTACCGAGACGAATAGACCCGACCCGAAAGAGTGTACTGTTCTCCGTCCAACCCACATCCGACTCCACGGAGTTTAAACGGTTGTTCCAAAAAGTGAGAGGTCATCAGATTGAATCCAAACAAGTATACTGTCTCAGCCCTAAGGTCTTCTTTCTCGTTTTCGACTTTCCAGGAGAATTCCAGATCCGAGTTTTGACTGTGTGAAAATTACGACGACGTAAGGGAATCGGACTTGTTGAGTGGTCTGGTTGGGTCTGACTTTCCGACCCCTTTGCCGAGATTGAGAACTACACTCCTCGGTGTCTCAGTGTAATATTTCCCACAACAATTTCCTTCTCTATTTTCCAAATCCTACAAAATACGTTAGTTCGACGGTGTGTAAAAATCATAACTCTTTATAACTCGTACGAACATTTCACTCCAGTACAAACATTCACCTTTACCTAGTGTTGGCGCTACCTTTTTAACTGGCACGTTTTCCCTTAAAGTAATAGGAACGCCAGTGTGTTGGGGTGTTAACCCAGTAAACCCGGTATCACAAAACCACCCTTAAAATAACGGAATATATGTGTGTCATATATATGCGATCGCGAGATGAGAGGTTCCTGACTATTTCGGACAGTTAGTTCGTTTCGATAACTAACCCACATGACGTCACGCACACACACACACACACACAATCAACGAATCAACACAGGCTGAGAAACGTTGGGGTGTCCGACATCGGGTGGTCCGGGGAGACAGGTACCCTAAGAGGTCCGTTCTTGTGACCTCACCCAACGGTAAAGGAAGAGTCTCCTCTCGTAGTGAATGTTCTCAGAACCATCATAGAATTTTACCCCTTTAATCACAATCTTTCGTTTTCGAAAAGGAGACAGAAGTATCCGAGAAATAGTTCTGCGGACACTTAACGTGAAACGACGACAACAACAAATTAGTGATTCAGTCCAGACTGAGAAACGTTGGGGTACCTGACATATCGGGCGGTCCGAAGAGACAGGTACCCTAAAGGGTCCGTTCTTATGACCTTACCCAATGGTAAAGGAAGAGATCCCCTAGAAGGGTTGGGTCCCTAGCTTGGACTCAGAGGACGTGACTGTCCGTCTAATAAATGGTGAGTCGGTGGACCCTTCGGGACACTTAACGTGATCGTTTTCTGTTTAATTATCCCTTTTTTTTGAGTGTTAAAAATCATTAATAAATTCACTTACCCTAAAGTGCCTTTTCTTCACTTTTGAACCTTTTCAACAAGTTCCTGAATACATAGGAAAAACTCCCCGACGTTACCCAGAAGGAACGACGGGAGTCCGAAGGAGATCAACGCCACTCGTCCCCTTTGATCGACACTACGCGTCCAAAGAGTGAAGTCACCAAAAAGAACGACTCCTCGTGTGTGAGATGGACGAGTACGAAGTCGTCGTCGTCGAGTTTTTAAGACCTCGTACCTGAAGTCATCAACGTCGCGTGTCTTAATCATCAACGTCGCGTGTGCGAATCAACGGGGGTACCGCATACCTTAAAAGGAGCTGGTCCCTGCGTCTGAAAATTGGTGACCTGATGGTCCCTTCAGGATCCATGTGAAAGTTTTTTCCTTTCTCTCAAACCCGAAGTTCTCTGTTATGCAATGCCCCTTTAATGATCCTTAATATGTCTCTCTTGATTATCCTCTTGTCCTCAATGAAATCACTTCAGATACATGCGTTTGAGTGAAACCATGTCTGAGGGGTGTAAGTTGTTACTCAGCAAAAAGAGAACGTTCATCACCCCCTTTCCTGACCCACGGTAGGAGTTTCCCTTTACATGCGGGACGAAATGTCACGAAGGATCCACCGCGTCACCATTTCTTAGACGGACGGTTAAGTCCTCTGTGTGTAAGCTAAGGACACAGTCCTTCTAGGAGGTCTCTTCCTTTACCGTTAGGTGAGGTCATCTGAACGGACCTTTTAGGGTGCCTGTCTTCTCGGACGTCCCTATGTCAGGTACCCCAGTGTTTCTCCGTCTGTGCTGACTCGTGTGTGTCCACGTGAAGTCAGTCTATTCCCCTCCCGTCTCTGGAGAAAGAGGTAGACAACTGAGTTGACGGAAGTACCTTTTTATTTGTGGTTTTACCGTATAAAACTCCACAGTATAAGACTAGAGGAAAAAATCGTCTCCCATAAACGTCCTGAAATACCGGACCCGACCCACTAAAATTACACCCAAAACGTTCCATCCTCTGGTACATCGGAACCCGGATCGAACACTGTATTATCGAAACCCATCCACCCGGGCGACTAAGATTCTAGAATTTTCGTTTCACACTACTTGTCAGATAAAATCGATCCAGCGTCAGAATAAAAGATTCTCGTTCGTAAAGGACCTTAGTCGTCGATTGACAAAATACGGACCAAAGACACAATAAATTACATGCGTACCTGTGTGTAAGGACCAGGGTCATACCAAATTAAGTCCGTGTCCTTTAATACAGTCAAAGACAAGAGTATATATAAGATACACAAAATAAATAGCGGAGGAAAAGAGGTTGAGGTGGACAGAGGCCCACTTTATAAGGTGCTGGAATGAAGAGTTTTCATACTTTGTTAAAAACTTGACGTGTGTTTCACACACATTTAGGTTCGTTTTGTCCGTTGTGTTGTGACTTTTTCAAGATCCGTCCCTTAATTAACTTTCCGGACTAAAGTGATAAAAACGTTTGTCCTGTGTCTGAGGGTGTGTTGGAGAAAATTTTTAGTGAAGTAGAAGTCTTTTCGATCTAAAGAGTTGGTTGCAAACCATGTAAAAATGTTATTGTGAGATTTTTCGAGACTGTAACTGTCTAAGGTTTCTTTTGCTCCGTTATAGATTTTGAATCTTATGATGAGTACCTCGTATACCGATCTGCGAAATAAATTTCCTTTCCTGTTCCTTAGGTCTTTCTGATATTAATCTTTTTGAAGTACGTGACGAGTGTTCTTGTTCATCGAAAGGACCATGGACTTACAAATTCTATTACTGGAGACTGCAAAACTTTTTACTGATATAACATAGTTCAGTTATTTTCACTTTTCCGTACCAGACACTCGTCTTTTGACACACTACACTGTACAAAGACCAACAAAGATATACTCCATTCTACTACCCGACATTCTGGGAAAAAACAACAGTACTGTTGGTAAAGGAAAGTCAATTCGAGGCAAGTCAGGGAGTCAACACAGACTGAGACGCTGGGGTACTTGGTGTCCACGTAAGTACTTGACCGTACGACGTCAAGTACCCCAACATTTCTCTGTCTGTGCTGACTCGCTGACTTGACTTGACTTGACTTAGTGTCGTGCGGTCCAGAGGGACAGGTAGTGGTTGAGGGTCTTAGGTGGGTTTGGGTACAGGTAACACAACTACTACGGTAGGTTGGTAGAGTAGGAGACAGCAGGGGAAGAGGAGGACGGGAGTTAGAAAGGGTCGTAGTCCCAGAAAAGTTTACTCAGTCGAGAGACGTAGTCCACCGGTTTCATAACCTCAAAATTGAAGTTGTAGTTCAGGAAGGTTACTTGTGGGTCCTGATTTGAGGAAATCCTACCTGACCAACCTAGAGGAATTTGAGGTTCCCTGAGAGTTCTCAGAAGAGGTTGTGGTGTCAAGTTTTCGTAGTCAAGAAGTCACAAGTCGAAAGAAGTGTTAGGTTGAAAGTGTAGGTATGTACTCGTGACCTTTTTGGTATCGGAACTGATCTGTCTGGAATCAACCTTTTCTTTACAGAGACGGAAACTTATACGACGGATCCAACCAGTGTTGAAAAGAAGGTTCCTCATTCGCAGAAAATTAAAGTACCGACGTCAGTGGTAGACGTCACTAAAACCTCGGGGGGTTTTATTTCACACTGTGACAAAGGTGACAAAGGGGTAGATAAAGGGTACTTCACTACCCTGGCTTACGGTACTAGAAGCAAAAGACTTACAACTCGAAATTCGGTTGAAAAAGTGAGAGGTGAGAGGAGAATAGTTCTCCGAAAACTCAAGAAGAAGTGAAAGACGGTATTCCCACCACCGTAGACGTATAGACTCCAATAACTATAAAGAGGGTCGTTAGAACTAGGATCGAACACGAAGAAGGTGGGGTCGCAAAGAGTACTACATGAGACGTATATTCAATTTATTCGTCCCACTGTTATATGTCGGAACTGCATGATGAAAAGGATAAACCTTGGTTAGACAACAAGGTACAGGTCAAGATTGACAACGAAGGACTGGACGTATATCCAAAGAGTTCTCCGTCCAGTCCACCAGACCATAAGGGTAGAGAACTTCTTAAAAGGTGTTAAACAACACTAGGTGTGTCAGTTTCCGAAACCGTATCAGTTATTTTGTCTATATCTACAAAAAGACCTTGAAAGAAGGAAAAAACTACTCGGTCCCCTACAACCGTTAAACTAGGGACCAAGGAGACGGAAAAGACTTTGGTCGAACTTGTAGACCTTAAAGTACCAAGTGCATAGCGACTTCGGAACGAACCTCTTGAAACTCGTAATGAAATGATCGTACACTCTACTCACGTTAACACACCATCATACTCGTAAGCAACCATAACGGAAAGAAACCCTAACCTTACTTTTGACTGGAAAAGGTCAGGACACCGGTGACGACTCAAAAGGTTTAAACGACCGTATAACTCACATCGTGAAAGTGTCGTAGTAGAAAGTCCTAAACTTTATCGAGGTGACCTTAAGGTAGTGGAGGTGATCGAAACAAACAGCACTACGAAGGATTCCCGGTGAACTGAAGTGTAAGGTCCTACAGACCGAGATCTACTCACTAGTGTGGTAGCACTAATAGACCCAGTACTTCGAGATAAAACATGTCAAGAAGACCCATAAGAACGGTGGAGAAGAATCATAGAAGACGAAGACAATCCAGGTATGGTAAAGACAAGAAATAGCTCGGGTAGAAACGTACTTTATAAGGGAACCATAGAGATTAAAAGAACTTCTCTAGAGATCAGTAAGGGTAAGATAACAAAAGGAGATAAAGAAACGTAACTAGTTGTTTCCTCAGGCTTTACGTCATGAACCTACGTTAGAGTTTTTACTGTCTTACTAGAGACAAGTAAAGGTTCCTTTGGTAAGTTATAGTGTCATTAGGTTCAGATACGGGGTTGGTTATTACGAATTCTTCGACTTCAACTTACCAAGATACTTCTGGATGTTCTGGAAAATCTTGAGTGCGGGTTTTTTCTACAGGAAAAGTAATATCCCCTGACCTTACGTTTTCATCCTTCAGTTCTTTATGGACACCATTGTCCGTTTAAACCGGAACCTTATGTCTTACTTGGTCCCGTTTCCGATTATCTCAAAACGGTTCTCTTGTGTGACCAGTATCCTTTGTGGGAGAAGGTTGTTGTGTTCTCTTCAGAGATGTGTACCTGTAGTGATCTACCGGTTGTGACTTTAGTTTAACTAATATAAGAAACGTCGGTTTCTACCTCTTCGAGACATGTCAGTCGTTTTTCTTCTGGTCCTCGACTGACACCGAGTCTAGTACTCGAGGAATAACGGTTTAAGTCTGAATTTAACTTCTTTCATCCCTTTTGGTGATCTGGTAAGTCCATACTGGATTTAGTTTAAGGAATACTAATATGTCACCTTCACTCTTTATCTAAATCCCCTGGTCTAGACTACCTATCTCACGGGCTACCTTGATACCTGCCTCCAAGCACTGTGACATGTCCTCTATCCTTAGTTCTGGTAGGGGTACCTTTTCTTTACGTTTTTTCGTTATACCGATAGACCCCTCCGGAATGTTTATCGACACTTTTCTTCTCTTCACTTTTCGATTCCTCTTTTCCTTTCTATATTCGTAGACTTACGTTTCAAGGTTTCTTATCGTTGAAGAGTTAATACACTTGTTTTATAAGATATAAATAACGAATGAGATCAGGTCAAACACAAAGATAGGAAAAGGTGACTTTTTAGTAAAATTTATACAAACCAACACCACCACCACTACCACATATGGGAAGACAAAACTATAGAAAGATATCTGAAACAAAAACTTTACTGGTGATGACTTAAGGATACACGTTGGTTCAAAAAAACAGACTGTCATCTCAAAAAGGTGTCTCTGAGAGGTCTTGACCACTAACTGTTACCAGTATCCATGTCTATAAACAATTTAAGACTACAAGAGACATATTTGGGTAGACATCAGTTTTTGACACCAACCCCTTCCTCCATCCTAACCTCACCACGAGGTCACTCCCTTCTCTTTAGTCACTGGAACAGTCGGTGCTCTTGAGTTTTTCCTTATGTCTTAACAATATTTAAGGGACCGAAAGGTGTACTGGGACCTGAAACTTCTGTATAATCTTCCCCAGGGGTTAAAGTATAAAAGAGTCAGGAGGGTAGAGAATTCGGAGAGAGGAATTTCGACGTACTCTTATATAAAATAAATCCCCGGTGGACGAGACGGGTTCCTTTTACCTTTTGTTCGTACAGAGACTCCTATTGTTTACACCAACTGGAACCCACCTTCCCTCACCGCGTCTATTTCCAGGAACTTACTCCTTGTTCCTTGACTTTTTATAGTGTACAGAAACCCTTTCTCTCTTAGTAACATCTTGTTCTATTCACTCACGAGACTCGGACACAACCCTACCTTTTGTCCTGGGGAGCCGGGAACCCGTCCTTCTCCTCCTATCACTCGGACTTACCAGGTCCCTTTCCGTCGAGTCTCTCTTCCCTCTCCTCTAGTCCCTAGAAATCATTGGGTACAGACGTCGCCAAAGAACCTGGAGTCATTGTTCCTACACAGAAATGAAAGTAACCAACCCTTTGACTACACTCTTCGACTTTTTAAGGATTGTCTCGATTCTGACACACGGTCCACGGTAAGATTCACACAAAGTAAACCATTGGGTACATTACGACAGTTTCTTTTACGTCATTCCATTTCACCGTTTTTGTTCTAACTGAGTCTTAATACCGTTGTCTCCATTTCTCTGGAACACACCTTGGCCCGAGTTAAGGCTTTAGTTGTTCCTGGTCAGCCCCCTGAGGATCGGTCCCTCTTTCCACCACCAACCCCCGACCTTTTAGTTCTCCTTTGTGACCCCTAAGACGGATTTTGTTGGATTGGTCTAAGAGCGACTTTCACCTCGTTTCACTAGTCTGTAGTGAATCACCAGTCTGTAGTGGACCCCCTACCCCCATCTACTCCTTAAACCAGTCTGTAGGTACCACTAGTCTACGACTCCCACCCCCTACGACCAATTCGACTGAATCGGTAAAAACGATTCTGACCCGGTACGGTTCTTCTCCTGCCCTCGGGGTTTTGATTCAAGAGGAACCCTTCTCTCAAATCTCCTCGACTAATTTCAAACCAGTTCCTCTCTCGGAAACGGTTGGAAATTTTGTCGAGATGCTTTATCTATTACAATAAGGGAAAATGTCTACTCTTGGGACCCCACATCTCTCAGACCGGTTGACATCTAAGTCAAGAGACATGAATCCGTCGTATGAAGTGACTCCCGTGCCACACTCATGTAATTGGACGACATCTAGACTGATGAAAAACGGTTAGTCGTCAGTGTGTTAAAAATTGAACTTGGAGTTAAAGTCGAGGAACCTCTTACTGATGGAGGGAGAAGTTCCATTGCGAGGTTCCGGAGGGTTTTACTTTAAGTGTAGAAAAGTTCACTTCCCCTAGGTCTGTCTGGTGGGACTTTGTAAGGTGAAACCGAATTCTTAGTAAAACTTGACTTCTACAAACACGAGGACTTTAGGGAGTTTCCATCTTGGAGGACTTTCTTAAGTCAACAGGATTCACGGGAGAGGTCCTCGATGAACTCAGAAGAGGACTCCCCTCTTCAGTCATGGGGTGGGTCTGTCTGACAGTGTCCTGACAGGACAGAACGTAGATTGGAAAATTCCTGAGTAGATCGAAAGGTTTCGTAGCAAAAGAAGAGATATCTATGATTAAGAGTAAGACAAAGGGGATGATTCCTTGTATCTAGAGTTTAAGATTGATGGGGAGACACGATCAACAATAACAAATTAACGAGTCAACCCAGGTTGAGAAAATTCTGGGATACCTGACATCGGGTGTCCGGAGGAGACCAGTACCCTATGAGGTTCATTATTATGACCTCACCCAACGGTACGGAGGAGGTCCCGTAGAGGGGTTGGGTCCTTAGCTTGAGAGTAGAGAACACAGAGGACGTAATCGTCTACCCAAGAAATGGTGACTCGGTGGTCCCTTCGGGGGACTCGATGAATGGAAAGAGGGTTCATATACACGTCACACGTGTGATCGTGTGAAGATAAACTAACTAGGAACAAAAAAAATTAATTAACTAAAAGATAACTTCCTATTAACGAAATGTCTTAAAACGACAAAAGACAGTTTGGAGTTGTACTTAGTCGGTATCCATATGTATACAGGGGAGGGAAAGCTTGAAGGGAGGGTAGAGGGAGGGGTTAGGTGGGAAGATCCAATTATATCTCGGGGACAGACTTAAAGAACTCGGTATGTCGTTTAAGGGCAACCGATAGATAAAATGTATATCATTACATTCAAAGGTATAATGAGAAAGGTATGTAGAGTGGGAGAGGAGGGGAGAGGGGTTCAGGTATTCAGATAAGAGATACAGACAAAGAGGTGACGACGGGACATTCATTTAAGAAGTCATGGTAAAAAGATCTAAGGTATATATACACAACCTTATACCACAAATAGAAAGAAAAAGACTGAGTGAAGTGAGATATATTATCGACAATCCAAGAAGGTGAAGTAATCTTGACTGAGTTTGCACAAGGAAAAATGCTGATTATAAGGTGACACATATATATGGTCTTGAAGAAATAGGTAAGTAGACAACTACCTGTAGATTCAACGAAGGTACAAGATCTATGACATTTATCACGACGTTGTTTGTTATCCTATGTACACAGAGAAAGTTGAAACCAAAGGAGTCCCATATACGGATCCTTACCCTAACGTCCCAGTATACCACCAAAATAAGAATCAAAAAATTCCTTAGAGGTATGACAGAAGGTATTACCGACATAGTTAAATGTAAGAGTGATTATCACGTTCTCTCAAGGGAAAAGAGGTGTGGGAAAGGTCGTAAATAACAAACATCTGAAAAACTACTACCGGTAAGACTGGTCACACTCCACTATAGAGTAACATCAAAACTAATTTTTATACCTTACGAAGTGCTTAAACACACGGCAGGAACGCGTCCCCGCTACGATTATAAGAGACATAGCAAGGTTAAAATCATATACACGACGACTTCTCTCGTGACTGACTAGGAACAATTAGCCAGAAAACAACCAGAGCAAATGTCCCGGGGTCAACTTTTACGGATTCTACCCATCTCCCTTTTCTAAAAAAATAAGGGGATGTGTTAAGTCTGGTAGAATTTATGTGGGAGGGACAAACCACTTTTAGGTAGGTCAGAAAAAACGAAAACACTTCGTTGTTCATTAATTTTTGACCAAGGTAAATAGACCTTCTGTCTGAAGTACTACACCAGTGTAAAAGACTACAGAGATGAGTCTCCAGACCTCGGATTGCCCAACCCTCCTTCCCAATATGACCTATCGCACTTCAAAGAAACACCCAACAAACCAAAAAAACAAACAAACAAAAATTTAGATCTCTCAAGTGAACCTCTTCCTTTACCGTTGGGAGAGGTCATAAGAACTGAATCTTTAGGGTACCTGTCTCCTTGGGTCTTCCGATATCAGGTAACCCAGCGGTTGTCAGTCTGTGCTGGATCGTCGATTCATTGTCTATCGAGTGTTTTTGTCCCCCTCCCCGTTCTAGTCCAAGATCTTTCTTTATAGACCAATTTCTAACACTCAGATTCAGTGTTTCTACCAATTTCTAACAATCCGTTATTTTAAGTACTGATTCAATAAACCCCATTTACAATTGAAGTATCCCGGTAATTAGTCTATTTTGGTGGTTAATTGTTTCTGTAGTTTGTTGTTTTAAGGTGAAGATATCCGTTCAACGAGTTCAGACAACGGATAATAGACGTGTCACCTTGAACCGGAACAGAGTTAAAAGCTCGTTGAAAATAGAAGAGTTGCTTATTACGAGAAATGTAGGGGTCGGTGAAGAGTGTGGGATTAAAGAACCCATCTCTACAGGTAACACTTTTAATTCCGGACAACTTGTGCATTTTGTATTTTAGAAAGGATGGTGTGTTGAGTTAAATGTCATAAAGAACTGAGAATGACGTTGTGTCTATATTTGTCGTGTACAGTTTTAAACTTAGCATTATAGGAACGGGAAGATCGGAGAAAGAACCAGATAAAACTTACCAAAAGAACAATAGCGTAGTCTGCATTACCGCTATAGACAATACTAGGAGATTCATCGTTCGTCATCTGTAGGTACCAGTGACAGAACTTGTTATTCTTTCTGTACGCACGATTTGCGGTAGTAAGTACAGGCTGAGAAACACTGGGATACCCGATATCAGATAGTTCCGAGGAGACAGGACCTTACGAAGGTCCGTTGTTGTGACCTCACCCGACGGTATGGGAAGAGGAATCCTAGAAGGACTGGGTCCCTAGCTTTGACGTCGAGAATACAGAGGACGTAACCGTCCACCCAAGAAACGGTGATTACGGTGGACCCTTCGAGTGAGTCAGCACAGGTTGAGACGCTTTGGTACCTGACATCGGATGGTCCGAGGAGAGAGGTACCCTAAGAGGTCCGTTCTCATGACCTCACCCAACGGTAAAGGAAGAGGTCCCCTAGAAGGGCTGGGTCCCTAGTTTGGACCCAGAGGGCGTAAGGTCCGTCCACGAAATTGGAGACTCAGTGGTCCCCTGGTTGACATTATTCCTATATAGTAGGGTGTTTTAATTATTCGGGTCATTGTCTCTCGTAAATCGACTCTGACTATGTCGTCGAGTCGGTACAGTGGTTACTGGACCAAAGAGAACTAAAAAGAAGTTAAAGGGATTTTGACCGATGTTTCATTCAGATTCTTCCCTAAGTCTTGTGCCGTAGGGGTTTGTGCAGTGAGACTGTATAACTAGTTGAATTCGACGACTGTGGACTCTTTGTCGTCTACGTCCTTACAGAGGTACTGGTGACGAAAGGGAAAAAATTTACACATAATAAATAAATAAACAGACATGACCCAGAGTCAGCACTAGATCGAGGGACTGGTCCCTAGGTTGGGCCCGGGGGAGGTAACCCTCCTCCTCCTCAGAATCGGTGACGTGATGGTCCTGTTAGGGATGTTTGTAAGAATTCTGTCAGTACTGAGGACTCTTTATTTTGTCAAAAACGACCAACGGACTTCAACTAGTCCATGGTGGGGGTTCAGACATCCACCCCAGAGTTGGGATGGAGTTGACAAACCAATTAAAACAAATTCTTTTAAGTCACCTAACTACGGTTATCCTTCCTTTACCCACTATCCGTTGTTCGTTATTCTAAGTCAACGTTATCGAATTGAAAATTAGTACTTGTGACATGAAGATGGAAGATTTTGTATAACTCTGTTTTCTAAATTTATAACCACCCTTCGAAAGACCCGAATGGTCTACCGCGATCACCATTTCTTGGACGGATGGATACATCCTCCTTAGTCTCTCGTCCAAACTAGGGACCCAGTCCTTCTAAGGGGCCTCCCTCTCGGACCTTTGGGTGATGTCAAAAGAACGGACCTCTTAGAGTACCTGTCTCCTCAGACCGTCCGATGTCAACTGTCCCAACGTTTCTCGGTCTGTGATGATTTCATTGAATGGTGTGTATGTTTCTTTTGAAACATTTTCACGAAGACAAGTTTTTGTCATACCTTCAAGAAGTTCTTTTGATTTTTATTTTGATGGTATGTTAGGTCGTTAAGGTGAGGACCCATATATAGGTTTCTTCTCCTTTTATGATAAAGTTTTTCTATGTATATGGGGTTACAATTATCGTCGTAATAAATGTTACCGGTACTGTACCTTCGTTGGTAGTACTCTACTTACCTATTTCTTTTACACTAGACACATGTATGGGACTTTTTATTACCTTGGGATTTTTTCTTACCTTAAGACGGTGAACGTTGTTACACCTATCTGGATATCTCATAATACGAATTACTTTATTCAGTCTCTTTCTGTTTATGAGATACAATAGTGAATATACACCTTAGATTTTTCATTTCGTGTGATTATATACATTGTTTTCTCTTTGTTTAAGTGTATATCTTTTGATTGATTGTCAATAGTCACCCCTTGCCCTTACCCCTCCCCGTTATGTCCCTCACCATACCCTAATTCTCTATGTTTGATAATACAATTTTTATCTATTCGTTGTTCCTATATAACGTGTCGTGTCCCTTTATATTGGTAATAAAATGTTATTGAAATTTATCTCAAATTAGATTTTTATAATTTAGTGATACAACATGTGGACATTGATTATTTTATAACATTTAGTTGACATGAAGTTATTTCATATACCCGACTGTCATATGTATGGTCCGGACCTTGTCACAAATAACCTCCTTTATGATCTCTTCCCCGTTACCTCGACAAACTGGGGTGAGGGGAGGTCACGGGTAAAAGTATTCCCCGTCTTTTGTCTTAGACATCTCAGTCTATTCCCAGGTCCTCTTCTTAACATTGGAGGACCGAATGATCGAGACACCGATTCCTACGTGGTCGGAGGGAAATTATACTGGACTAGACACCAGGTTCAGAACTTCTATGTCAGTAAATCATACTGTCTGGTGGAGCCGGAACAAGATGGTGTAGTCCTGCGACGGTCTTTCCAACAAGAAAAGTGAGAGCCGAAATTGGTCAAAGACATTGGGTTTGTCTGAGAAAGGTATCCTTCGATTGAAGTAGAAATCCTCCGGTCAGACGTCCCTTCGTCGTAGACTTGTCCAATTAGGAACGGAAAGGCAGGTGGGGAACTAAAGTTTTCTATCAAAGACACTCAGGACAAGGAGAAGTGGTGGACTGAACATGGACATGGGCAACTTGGGCATCCCAACATTCAGAAACCAAACGACATCATCTATGACTTCCTACCAATTTTGTCACTCGTCGGTTTCTTAAGTGTGGACTCCCTGAAGGGACGGACAGGTTACCGATTCTGAGACACGAAGACTTTGGGTAGACCTACTTTACTCCAGTCTCACATACATAACATGGGTTCGAGTACCGGGGATACTCCTTCTCCTTAAAGGAGTGACTCGACCCGTCAATCGTCACTGGTGAGTTCCGCACACTACTCCTTCCTCGCAAAATAACTTTTGTTTTGTCTTTCTGAAGACTTTATTTGTAGTCTTCCCCCATTATCTCTTATGGGGGTAGCAATAGAACCTTGTCTCGTAATATATGAAAAGTTTTCTTATAGAGTTCCAACATTTTCAAAATGGTCTGGGAAAGGGTTCCGTATGTAGGACTCCATTGTAGTCATGTTCTAATCGGTCGTCCTTGTTCAAGGACGATTCTTCCTTTTTGTACGAAAGTTTATTCTATATGACGACGATGTATTAGTAATTGTGTCCCGGATGGACACTGACCATTGTGTTTCTTTCACATATACAGGGATTCTCGGAACCTGATGAATAGTTGGACGGACTACAATCGATATAGTGAAGATTAAGTCCCCCGGGCACAAGTTAGTGACCAGTCCCTTGATCTAAGGTGTGCGGTGTTGATTTCTAGAGCGTACGGTGGTACTTCTTGGTCACGTCGGTTTATTTATTCATAATTTTTTTTTCTTCTTCTTGTGGTTTTCAGGAGGGTTTATGGTCCCTGATTCCCTAGGGTCTCGTCTCTTCTGTTCTCCAAGGTCCGACGACCAGTCTCGTGAAATGAGTCAGTAAGATGGACAAAACTATATAACCTCAGACTAACAAGATGGAACGATGGTCACACTAAGATTCGTGTCGTGTCAAAACCAGTCCCATGTTAGGTGGGGAATAGATCAAACGGTTCTACGACTTTGAACTCGGTGAAGTGAACGAATAGACCAGATCGTCGTTGTCTAGGGTATACCTACAGTGGTCAAGTACTGGGGAGTTTGAGCCTTTACTTTGGAGTACACTTCGACTTCAAAGTACATAACCTGATCGGTTTTTCAGGTAAGTAGAAAGAGACATTCTACCTTATGGGATGTCATAAACCGGTTGGGTTATGAAACATGTCGTTGGTGAAGGTACGGGTTCCTACCAACACCTAGGATCCTCCCTCAGGACCTTTTACACCTACCGATGGGGTCTCACTTCTGGTATAAGTGATTTCCGTCTGACCTCTACTGATAGACAGATCTGTCAATCCTTTCAGGTTCCAGTGTATCAAGTAAGTTCCTTCACTATCAGTAAGTACCAGTAACAGTCTCCACAAAGATGACCTCCCGTATTCGAACCTCATCAATTTACTCTGACTTAGACATCGACACTGACTCCTCACACGTACCGGACCTCTCCTCTGCTCCACGAAACATTCGGGTCTTCGGACCCAGGAAAGAATCACCAAAGTGCCCGTCCGTAATCCAGCCCATTGTGCTGTCTCCTACGGTTCGCTGTTTCTCCCGACCCTCGTCTGGGCCGTACACTATGAGAGGGGAGGTGTAGACTCAGATCTGATTAGGAGGAGTAGAGGTCGGGGTGGAATCTCTGATAGTCCCTCCTTCTTCAAAAGGAGATGGGAAGAACCAAGAAGGTCGACCAGATTCTGAATTTTACTGTACTCTGTACCCTGAGCGGACCTTCAGGTCACCAATTATGGGACTCGAGGGTCTATAATCACATACATTTTATTATCGGTTCCCCTTAAACGACATGCTGAGTCCTTGAGTTTGTCCCTGAGACACTGTTGGATCTCCACACACTACCCCTCCCTCCACCCTCCCTCCACCCTCCCTCCAGATTCTCCCTCCTCTGTATATATATGGATACTGACTAAGTACAACTATAAACCGTCTTTTGTTGTTTTAAGACATTTCGTTAATGGGAAGTTAAATTTTTATTTAATTTAAAAATTTTTTCTGAGGTTCGAGAGTCACGTCGTCCGGGTCTAAGTTAGGAGCCAGTCCCTTGATTCTAGGGTGTACGGCGTACCTTACCGGTTTTTTTTTACACGCACACTTAACAACTCAACACAGACTGAGAAACGTGGGGGTGCCTGACATCGACCGGTCAGAGGACCCAGGTACCTTAAGAGGACCGTTCTTATAACCTCACCCAACGGTAAGGGAAGAGGTTCTCTTAGAAGGATTGGGTTCCTAGTTTTGAGTGTAGAGGACGTAACGTCCGTCTAAGAAGTGGTAGACTCGGTGGTCCCTTCAGGGGGAGGGGGGGGAGTTTTTTTTACTTATTTATTTTTAATTTTCTGTAGTTAAAAAAATTCATAGTTTAAATATAAATTTTTACTGTACTCTATCTAATTGTCTTCTTTTTGTTTATTTTCAAGTTATTGTACGTATGGACCCTTTCTGGGTCCCTTTGACTCGTTGAGTGGTTTTACCAAATTTTGGAATTTACGTTTTCTCTCACTTCTATTTTCTCTTAAAATCTTCATCACCAAACCCTGAAGTTCTCACTCCTTCCGTTGACTGTAACTCTACCTTTTCGTTTACAAACGATTTGTTTACAGACGTCCCGAAACGTCAAGTACTCTGTCTCTTACCTGAGAGGAGAGATTCTCAAAGTGGGTGGTAAGGATGAGGTGTGAGAAGAGTCAATAGAGACCACTGTCGAGGTGAGACCCTTATCCGAAAGATGGAAATCCGTCAATCCCTTTTCCAGTTTCAAACTTCGTCAATCCCTTTGCCAGTTTCAAAGAAGAACTCAGAAACCCACCCGGAACTTACAAAAGTCAAGATTTATTAGACATCCCTGAAGAGACCACCAGGTTACCAATTCTTAGACGGACGACTACATCCCCTGTGTCTAAAGTAGGGACCAGGTCCTTCTAAGGGGGTACGGAGCCTCGTTGATTCAGGCACACGGTGTCGATGACTCGAACTTGAGATCTCGGGTACGAGACGTTGTTCTCTTTGGTTCGTCACTCCTCGGGTGCTTCGTGTTAATCTCTATCGGGTGACGTGTCACCTCTGGGTCGAGGTGACACTCAGAAACCCACCTCTGAGGTGACACTCAGAGGTTTCTACTTATATTAAATTTTTGTTTTGTTTTTGTGTATTAAGTGTACAGTTTCTCTGTAAGACCCCACGACTCAGCGCGAGCGGATGTTCAAAACGAGACGAGAGTTTCGTTAGTTAGATCCCTCGGAAAAGAGGTCGAAATCTAGTCCAACATAAAAGTGTTTGTAGTCTCCTTCACGAGCCGAACACAAACTTTCTTACAGTTTGTCTTTATTGACGAGAATGTATGATTCTTAGTGTAAGTCCGGTTATTCTATCTATAAGTAGGCTACTATTCGTAGTGAAGGTTTCACTCCGGACCCCTAATGTCGTCTAAGGACAGGGGGTAAGTACGAGTCCTCCTTGTGTTTCCGGTGACTCCCGTTTTAGCACCCGATGTCCCTGTCACGAAAAAAAGACCGTCGGCAGCGTGAGCGAGAGGATTCGTAATAAGTGAATTTAACTTATAGATGGTACACTGAAGTGGGCTGTCAGACAAAAAAACACACATTAATCGACTACAACATCAAACAGATATTTAAGTTCCTCTTTATTTCGTTAAGGACGGTTGGTTTCCGGGAAGATGTGGTTATACTTTTGTGTCAAATTATGCTTCATTCGTACTATCATAAATGCGTTTTCGGTCCGTCGTGCTTGCACTGACGTTTCAGACTTGTCTCAGACTGTAGTTACATTTATCTTTTAATATCCGTTCTTATTAATTTGGTGGAAGTAGAGACTCTATCTAATAGAGATATATGGAAGTTTCAAACGGGCCTTCCATTTACACAAATGTCGAATTTCCTAGTCTTTTGTCTAAACATAACGTTTTAGTTTTCCAATCGGGAGGAACCCCGGATAAGACAAAGGATCTTTGTAGGGTTCCACTCCCTCTCCTCCACAGCCCCACCTTTTTCAAAAGGACCTGGAAGAATCTCTGAGATCCAGATTTTTAACTTGGGTGTCTCTGTCCTCTTCTCGTATGTTTGAATAAATTATATTCAAAATACACTGTGACTCCGAAGTATTCCTTTACTTCTGGATTTCTCTGTCATGCCATGAAAATATGACAAACTACTTCCACACTTCCTCCTTTGTCTGTCTTGTCCGAGGTAGAACTTTCGTCCTGAGGTAGAACCCGGCCCGACACCTGAAACTCGATGTGCGCGTCATAGATACCTTTGCTATATATTTGACCTTTTGGTCCGGGGACCTTCCTTCTCGGGGTCCCGAGTATGGACCTGAGAGGAAGTGGATTTTCTTATGGGATTAATAGACACATTGGCTTATCTTAGTATGTAAGATAATACGAATAACCCCATACTGGTGTCCGGATAACTATTAACAGGTGACAATTGATGGATCCGAATTCCGTATACTTAGTGTCCAATTGAAACTAACATAGAAAAAAAAGGAAACAAGTCTGATCAAAGTCCCTTAAATCCCTCCACCCAAACCCGAGCATGCGAATCCCATATATTCCAAAAGTGTTTTTGACCAGCCCCAGGAACCGACTCTCCTCTGAGACGGAACCCGGGCGGCCACATTGTCTGACGTGAGGCGACAGACGTAACAGGAAGACTCACTCAAACAAAGGGTCTCACTCAAACAAAGGGTCTTGCACGTCGACGTTGTCCACCTGTCAGCAACTCCTGTTCAATTCCTCAACAACAAATCAGCGATTCAGTACAAGTTGAGAAAACACTGGGGTACTTGACATCGTGGGTTCCGAAGAGACAGGTACCCTAAAGGGTCCGTTCCTAACATCCCATTCCCTTAATCTCTTTCGCTCCAAACCTCTTTCTTACTCTGGTCGTGAAGTGTTCTTGTCTAGTGGAAATTACTCCGCTCTTCCCCGTCGTCAGTCTAATCGCTCGACGACGTGATTGGGTTCTTTTCTCATCCCGAGATATCCGTATATACACCTTTAGATGACAGAATTCCCCCGGACAAGAAGAGGTTCCAACAAGCCTAATCAATAGAGAATTTACCGACCCCGTTCCTTAAGACCTCTAGCCGGTCTCCGACCCTGGCCGACCCTCAACCCGCATTAGTTAGAATTACAGGTAAAAAAAGAAGCCCACTCTCTCAAGAAACAAAACGTATCTTACCACCCCTCCTCGACCTCCCCTCAAAATTGAGGTCCGACAAAACTCGACACATTGAAAGGAAGTTCCTATGACCTCACCCAACGGGAGAGGAAGAGGTCCCCTAGAAGGACTGACTACCCGACTTGGACTCCGAGGACACACCGTCCACCTAAGAAATGAAGATCGGTGGACCCTTCGGGATCAGTACGTCACACTTCAGATTGACTTCATTTAACCTCCTTTGAATCGTTCTGACCAACCAATTCTAAGAAGAACCACAGGGAGACAGAAGTCTCTGTTCTTACGAGGAAAGGGTCCATATCCCTCCCGTGAAGAGTGGACTCCCAAAATACCGGATAAAGACCTTTTCTTACACCCCTCCCCTCTTCCAGACTCGTTAAAGCGAAGATGACAACTGAGTTTGAGAAAGTCGGATTTTATAAGTTATACAGTTCCATGGTACAAAGTCCGATCACACAGGACTTGGGTAGTCTCCGTTAGTGGAGGGAAAATAAAAAATTTGTTTCTTTCGAACGAGTAGAATAGGACTGAACCGAACGAGGACAGGAAGGACGTTGACGATGATTAGTGGATCATCTTGTTTAGTATGTTTTTGACGGCCTTAGATAAAATATATGTAGAAATATATAAATATCTGTTTGCATAAGGCCATTTTAAAAAAACTTTTTGTGTCTTCACATATCTGACCTTTCCATTTTAAAAGAAGGAGGACGTGGGAGGTAGTGTCGGATGGAACGGGGGAGAGGAGGGGAAAGAGATCTTCCCTGAGAATGGATAAAAGTACATATCTTTCTTTGTTTCTGTCTTCACCAGACTTGCCAATCCATCTAAGAGACCGAAGGACCCAGAAAACGTAGAGTTTCTATAGTTCCGGTAGTTTAGTCTCAGACACCGTAACTTCCGGTAAATAACGTACTCCAAAAGGTAAATAAATATTACTTAAAATAGACTTTCAGTTTTGAACGGTCTATAATTGGAACTGTTGAACTAGTTGCTTAGCTCTTCTAGACACTACCTCAGGACCAGATTAATTCTAAAGACCCGAACATGACTACTTAAAACTGTTTAATTTTCTAGGACCCTTAAAAGGGACCACCAGTTCACCAATCCTGGGTCACGAAAGTGACGTCACCCGACCCAAGTTAGGGACCAGACCCTTGATTCTAGAACATTCGACACGTCGTGCCGGTTTTTTTCTTTTTTTTACTTTCTATAATATCCACGGACAAGAGAGGGAAGAAAGGAAAGAGGGAGACAACGTCTTTGGTCATTAACTCTTTGGTTCGTAGCGTAAGTCTCTCAGTCTCTTGAGTCCAAATAATGGGACCACCCGGGTCTCCTCAATTGTGAGATTAGAGACTCGGGGCTTGTTTCCCCAATGTCTCAAAAATATATGTCTAATATCCCCCGTTTTGATCGAGGATTATCCGACGAAATTTCATTCCCCAAAGCGTGCCCGTCCTTGTCGTCAGTTCTACCCCTCCTCCTACGGACTGGAAATGTATCTGTCCGTACTAATTCGTCCAAACGTCCCCGACCCGTTGATCGTTTGTCGTCCTGTTCCTACTCACTCTATTCGAGGTCAAGGATCATAATTCAGGGGTGAAAGACTCTGATCCACTGGATACACTAGGTCTGAAACATTGCTCGTTCGAGTCAATCTCTCCGTCTTCCTCGTCCTCCAATACATTTTAAAATTGAAAAGGAGAAATGGAGGAGAAGGTAAAGAGGTGTGACCCTTGTAAGAAGGACTGGTCAAAGTGTGGACGGTTTCTGAAGTTAATGACGGAAGTAATTACATTCCATTCCCTTGATCTCTCCCGCTCCAAGCCTGTTTCTTGCTCTGAGATGTCCTTCTCTAGTGGAAATTACTCCGCTCTTCCCCGTCGTCAACCTGGTCACTCGACGACGTGATTCAGTTCTTTTCTCATCCACATATATATCTTTTGTATATGTACGCCTCTATATAACAAAACTCCCCCAGACAAAAAGGAGTTCTAATAAAACAAATCAACCGAAGATTGTTAACCTCGTTCCTTAAGGACTCTGGACGGCCTCTGACCCTGGTCGACCCTCGACTTGCATTAGTTAGAATTACAAGTAAGGAAAGAAGCCCCCTCTTTCAATAAATAAGACATATCTTACCCCCTTTCTAGGTCTCCCCTCAAAATTGAGGTCCGATAAAACTCGACACATCGAAAGGAAGTCAATCCTATTGAGACTTCGAGTTATGTGGGATGTCGGATCGTGTAGGACTATACAGAGTCGTTCTGATCGTCGGGTCTCACCGAGGCGGTGGGTTGAGTTGCAGGTTTGTCTTTGGACCTTAAGTGGGAGAAAAACCAGGGGGTGTAGTTTAACTACAGGTTCATGTCACGGAAGAAGAACAATCGAGAATTTATGTCTTGAAATGCGCACCCGGGACGTGTGACGACACGGGGTCTGCGCCACTCCCACCCGACTTAATAGTCAAGCCGTCGACGTCCTCCACTCCCCGTCTAGAGGTCCGGACCACTGGAACTAGGACCCACCACAGTCGGACGTCGTCGAACCTCGCCCCGAACCCTAGGGTCGTCCTTTAACCCGACCCAGTACCACCACTCTCCTGTTCTAGGATCGGTGATCTAGTCTTTTCTTAAGGGTGTTCCCGTCTTACATCATTTTGTTTCATAATAATCCTTCCTTTTCTCATGCACACCTATCCGTGTACACGTCTGAGTCTCCCTGTCTCAGCGACTTAGCACGAGAGCACCGCCAAACTTAATGAAAATACTCCGTAAAGAAGGCCCAAAGGAAACTGGTTAGTAAAACCAAACGGACCAAGTGGCAGGCATAAACGACATAGAGTCCTAGGAGGGTCCACACGAGTGCGTAGAGAATCGGTTTTACCTAAAATGGTTTTTCCGTATACCCATCCCTTGTAGGGAACTCGATTGAGGGGAAACCGGAGGTTCCTCAGAAAAGAGACGCACACCCCAGTCCCTCCAGAGGACTGAGACTCTTATTCTTTGTTCAATAGACCCGTCCCGGGTCAGAGGAGGGAATTAACAAGAGGATAAGAGGAACCTCAAAGTAGGGTGTCCCTTCCTTAGAGATTAGCGAAGTGGGACCTCCGCCCCACCCCTGTCCCATTCACCCGGAGTCGGGGTTGAACACTCGTGACGGGAGGTTCGTGGGATCACGTGTTCTACATGTTGTAGTGAAAAAAGGGGGTTTCTTCCGTCCTAAATAATGAACGTCGTTCACTCCTCCTGTGAACGAAAGGGTTTCGTCACAGAGTTATCGTAGTGAAAAGACTCACAAGACACAGAAGAGGAGAGGTAGAGGTGTCGGTAGTACTGACACCAGGGGTGGACCACAGTAGAGAGACGAAGTTCGGACGGGTAGGTGTGGTCTCGGACGGTGACTGGTATGTGAAGGGACGAAGGGACAGTAGGTGTTCTATTTGAAGTCCGAGTATAGGGTTTGTTGGTCCGACATCCTGAGAAGACATGAGTAAATTGGAAAGGACGGAAGAGAGAGGGAGGTAAGGGAAGAAGGGGACGAAAAATCCGTACGATTTGGTGTCTAAATAGGTAACAAGGAAGTCACGGTAAGGTTTTGAGTTTTAGGTTTTAGCAAAATTGTTGGTTTGTAAAAGGAAAGAAAGTGTCGTTTAAGTGAAGCATCGTTCACTGACTGACCACCGATAAATACCAGAATTAAACAATGTGAATCACATGTATAAACATGTAAAAGGGATGTCTACTTAATTATCAAACGTTATGAGTGACTCTTCAATACTTTTATACATATCCATAGACATTCCGATCACGCCTCTTTTTTTCTCCCTCGGTCCGTTTCTTTTCCCTTAAATAATTTCCCTTTGTTTTCCTACTGACCGGGGACTCTTCTTGGTCGTCAGGTGGGAAGATTACCTAAGGAGAAAAAAAAAAAAAGCAGAACGCATTGACTTTGTAAAATAAACAATTTGTCTTAAGACTACCTAGGGAGAATATGGGGTATCTACCCTTTAGTCCAGGGGACTTCACCCCACCAATCAAATAGAAATCGGACGTCGACCTCAGACTGTCAGTGCATCAGAACTCTCTCGGTCTCCACAAGGTACCATCCCACCAGTGTATCAGAACCCTTTGATTCACGGTCCCCACTTTTGTCCTACAGCGAACTCGTTACATCAGTCAGAGTACCCAGTGGTACTACAGAAGAAAACAAACGTACCAGTCGTGTTATTAGGTAAAATTGTTACTCGGGGGTACGTCTGGGATAGTCATAGTTTGACGGTTGTAGACAACCTAGTATCTTTTTCATTCTCTTAAGACGCTTTTCGTAGATGAAGACGAAGTAACTGATGTGATTTCGGAAACTAACACACCTAGTGTTGTTTGATACCTTTTAAGAATTTCTCCACCCTTATGGTCTAGTGGTATGGACGAAAGACTCTTTGGATATACGTCCAGTTCTTCGTTGTGAATCTTGGTCTGTACCTTGTTGCCTGACCAAGGTTTAACCCTTTCCTCATGCAATTCCGACATATGACAGTGGGACGAATAACTTGAATATACGTCTCTTGTAGTATGCTTTACGGTCCGACCTACTTCGAGTTCGACCTTAGTTCTAACGGTCCTCTTTATAGTTATTGGAGTCTATACGTCTACTGAAATGGTAATCGTGGTGACCGAATGGTCCACCGTGATCACCATTTCTTGAGGGAACGGTTACGTACTCTGAATTCTCTGGTCCTAACCGAGGGACCCAGCCCTTCTAGAGGACCTCTTCCTTTACCGTCGGGTGAGGTCATGAGAACGGACCTCTTACGATACCTGACTCCTCAGACCGTCCGATCTAAGGTACCTCAGTGTTTCCTAGCTTGTGTTGACTCCTCTGAACCGTGTGGACGTGTGTGTACGTCTGCTGTAGTGGGAATGGCGTCCTTCGTTTTTCCTTGATTTCTACTTCCACTTTCTCCTCTCACTTTTTCGACCGAATTTTCAGTTGAGTCGTAAGTTTTTTGATTCTAGTACCGTAGGTCAGGGTAGTGAAGGACTGTTTATCTATCCCTTTGTTACCTTTGTCACTGTCTGGAATAAAAGAACCCGAGGTTTTAGTAACGTCTACCATTGACATCGGTACTTTAATTTTCTACGAACGAGGAACCTTCTTTTCGATACTGGTTGGATCTCTCGTATAATTTTTCGTCTTTGTAATGAAACGGTTGTTTCCAGACAGATCAGTTTCGATACCAAAAAGGTCATCAGTACATACCTACACTCTTAACCTGGTATTTCTTCCGACTCGTGACTTCTTGACTACGAAAACTTGACACCATAACCTCTTCTGAGAACTCTCAGGGAACCTGACGTTCCTCTACTATGGTCGGGTAGGATTTCCTTTTTCTTTCTTTTCTATCGTGATTCAACATAGGTTGACAACGTTAGGGTACTTGACATCGGATGGTCCGAGGAGAAAGGCACCCTAAGAGGTCCGTTCTATTGACCTCACCCAACGGTAAAGGAAGAGGTTTTCAACGAATTAGTACAGGTTGAGAAACGTTGGGGTACCTGATATGACAAGTACCTTAAGAAGTCCGGTCTTATGACATCACTCATCGGAAAGGGAAGAGGTCCTCTAGAAGGGTTGGGACCTAACTTGGGTCCAGAAGGCGTAACCTCCACCTAAGAAAGGGTCGACTCGGTGTTCCCTTCGGGTTCTTATAACCTCACCCATCGGATAGGGAAGAGGTCAGTTAGAAGGACTGGGTCCTTAACTGAACCCCAGAGGACGTAACGTCCGCCTAAGAAATGGTTGACTTGATAGTCCCTTCGGGTTAGGATTTCCTTTAGTTAGGATTTATAAGTAACCTTTCTAACTGTGACTTCGACTTCAAGGTTATGAAACCCGGTGGACTACGTTTCTCGACTGAGTAATCCTTTCTGGGACTACGATAATTTCTAAACTTCCGTCCTCCTCTTCCCCCGCTTTCTCCTACTCTACCAACCTGTCGTAGTGGCTAAATTACTTCTACTCAAACTCGTTTGAGGTCCTCTACCACTTCCTGTCCCTTCTGACCACACGATGTCAGGTACCCCAGCGTTTCTCAACCTGTACTAACTCATTGACTTGTTGTTAAGATTTTATTTTTTAAGACTAAAGACTTTATATCAAGTGGCAATCCTAAAACTTATTCACTCTCACCTGGATCTCGTCTATGACCTTAGAAAACCCGTCCCCCGAAGACAAGGAAAGGTGGACTCAAAGAGGAGGTCTGGGAGAGGTTCCCGACTTGTCGGAACGAGTGTCGTACCGTCGACCCAAGGTTCTTCCCCTGTCTCCCTTTCCTTCACCTTCGACAAGTAAAGAAAGAAATGTCAATAAATACATACATAGATGAATAAATAAATAACCGGTAACGTATGTCCTAAAATCAAGGGACTGGTTTTTAGTTTGAGTACGACGGATGTCATCTTCGTACCTCGGAATTGGTGACCTGACAAGCCCTTAAGGGTTTCGACAGGTAAAGATTTCGTGTCGTAGTGAAAGTGGATAAGAAGGTGGATAGTGAAGGGGGATGTGTAATGATCAGTGTCTAGAACTACCCTCCTCACAGTGTCTTAAAACGTTGCAAAATTTGTTGGTCTTATGATGATGAGTGAGAAGTTCATCATCAAGGTTGTGGTAGGGGAGACTCTTGGAAGGACTTGAAGAATACTCTTACGTTTTATGAGGAGGAAACATAATTGGATGTCACACATCTCTTTAAGGAAAAAAAATTAGTTGAAATGACTCTGTCTTTATATTATATGTATGGATATATGTATGTTACTTTGAGGGGATAACATTCCGATACCAAACTACCCCAAAACTGATTACATATGTACACACATTAGTCGTGGTGTTAATTCTAGATCTTTTAATGGTAATGTAATTTTTCGAGGGGTGTGCACTTTCTCGATACAACTCCGAAAACAACGAGAACAAAAAAGACGACGACAAACGAACCAGTAAATAAACAAACACACTAACCGACCGACCGACCAAACTCGATCCGTTTCCCCTTCACTCTCACTTCTTTTAGATACTAATGTCAGATGAGAAGACTTAATTCCCTTTAATTCCCTGTATGTATCTTGGTACGTAAACAGGTGACGACGAATGGTATTTCCCCGGAGGGGCCACCGAGCCACCATTTCTTAGATGGACGTTACGTCCTCGGCGTCCTCTGAGTCCAAGTTAGGGACCCAGGCCTTCTAAGGGACCTCCTCCTGTAACGTCGGGTGAGGTCATAAGAACGGACCTCTTAGGGGACCTGTCTCTTCGGTCCGCCCGGTGTCAGTATCCCAGCGTTTCTCAGTCTGTGTTAGCTTCGTTGACTCATGTGTGTGTTCGGTTGGTATTTTCAAACCATCAAGGTTCACAGTGCGCTCACAAGGAGCTAAGAAACAGAGCAGTGTTGTTTCTAAACCTCACTACCTGTAATTTCGGGGGAGCCGCACAGTGTTGAGAGTCCAGAACCTATCTGGCACAATATCGAGAGTCCAGAGTTTACCTGGCACAATATCGAGAATCTGTTTAGTCACAATGTCGAGTCACAATGTCGAGATAAAATAAATCTTCTATCGTCCTTTTAGTTAGAAGCTCCGTACTGCCGTGCAGCTAGATTTCTGTGAGATTTCTGTGCTCCTCTTCTCGTAGGGTCGTACACCCTCTCTCTCTCTCTCTCGACCGAAACCGAGAAGATAAATATACAAATAGAGAGGGACCCGGACAGGATACATTTAACCCGGTCGGTCCTCACAACAAACAAAATGGACTCCAGGAGTGAGGCTAAAAGTACGTAACCTCTTCCTTTACCATTGGGTGAGGTCACAAGAACGGACCTCTTAGGGTCCCTGCCCCCTCGGACCACCCGACGGCAGATACCCCAGCGTGTCTCAGTCTGTACTGATTTCGCTGAATCGTCGTCATCGTCGTCTGTCTGTGTATCTACTCCCTCTCCGGTATGTTTTTACCTCCGTTTATAACCTCGGTACCAATGTTCGGTTCCGTACACCTTTTGACTTTCTTTCACAATCAATGAGTGAGAACGGCTTCAGTAATATTGGGGTACCTGACATCGGGAGGTCCAAGGAGACAGGTACCTTAAGAAACAAAGTAAAAGCGTCCGAAAAGGGAAGGAACAGACACCGGTGTCGGTAAAACCTGAGGAAAAGGGACAAAATGGATGGATTGTGTTCGTAACGATACGAAACAGAGTGACTCGTTCAACCCATACTTCTCCTTTTAAATTTTGAATGTGGGTCCATCTTTATTGAAGTACGAGGAAGACGAAGATATTGAGTCGAACGAGGAACGTTTCAGTGTATTCTATGTCAAAACCGTCCCCACCCCCCACCCCCACCTTTTAATGTCACGATCCTCGACTTTGAATGGAGTGGGAACAGGATGAACACTTTAATGGGTCGGACACTTTAGGACGAGTTGGTACAAACAAACACATTTCCAGTCCGTAGGGGGGAACGACACGGGATTGATGACAAGGGGTGACGTGTTTTGGGGATCAAATTTGCTTGGAAAATAGTCAGTCGTGACGGGTGACTTCAGACTACAGTACGTGATGGATATTTTTGAAACATTGGGGAAACAAGGTCGGAGTCTCGACCTTCACAATTGTCGAGACCCGAACCCCCTCATTAGTTCAAGAGGTCGAGAGACTCACACCACGAACCAAAGAACTACCAGACCGAAGACGTTGTCCACCTCATTACCACTTCAGAGGTCGAGACGTTCGTGTTCCATGTAAGTTAGAGTAAAGACGAATTTTACGAGGTTACCGAAGTACGAGAAATTTTACTTGAAAATGAGGGAACGGGGTCTACTATGGAGACACTGGACCGGAGACCCTGAGTGAGACGATACCAGTGTACCGGTAGGAAATCAAGAGGTTGAGACACACAAGGATGGAGTCCCGGAAACATGATCGACAAGGGGGAAAGACAGTTAGTTTATCGAGAAAAGTTACAGTGGATGAGTCTTTTCGACTTGGACTTAAGGACTGGGTTTATGTAAGAGAACTCATAGTGCCATAGTCATACTTAGGTTTATGAGGTGAGAACTTCTCCCTTACATCTTTATGGACCTAGAGTACGGGGAACAGATCACACATAAGACCATTGTTCGACATAGAATGCCGGTTCCTAGGGACCCCCGTGGGACAATCACTTTAGTCAAGTCAAGTCAAGTCAGCGAGTCAGCACAGACTGAGAAACGTTGGGGTACTTGGTGCCATGCGGTCCGGAGGGACAGGTAGTGGTTGAGGGTCTCAGGTGGGTTTGGGTACAGGTAGTTCAGTCACTACGGTAGGTTGGTAGAGTAGGAGACAGCAGAGGAAGAGGAGGACGGGAGTTAGGAAGGGTCGTAGTCCCAGAAAAGTTTACTCAGTCGAGAGACGTAGTCCACCTCATAACCTCAAAGTCGAAGTCGTAGTCATGAAGAACACTGTTTTGTACTAACATCGTAACTAGTATGTCATAATTTTAATGACTAAATGAACACGTGGAATTAAAGTCTACTGTTTAGGGAACTGCTGTATTTGACAAGAACCAGTGGTTCTGGGACCGTGTATTGTCTATACGAGTAATTTATATATAACTTACTGATTTCTTTATTTACTCATTTTGACAACTACGTTTATTAGTTATTAGTTAGATATTATACCTTGTCTTCTCCCAAAATAAACTCGGTTTGACTCTTGATATCGGGTCCTCTACTAGAGAGTCATCAAGACTCTTTAACGAGACCACCTTCTAACCAAAAGTCGTGTCAAAATATAGTCTTGTTTGTAGTTTGTGTTGTCCCCACGTAAGGACGTTCCAAAGTTTTCTCTATCTAATTATACGTGCGTCTTTCACACATACTAGGACCCCAGACCCTTGCCTTGGAAGAGAAGTTCCCTGACGATTGTGACCTGGGTATCCTTTCTTCAGTAAAATAGGAGTAGAAGTTTCTCCTGGAAGAAATGGACTTTCCAATTCCGATTACATGTTGCATACAAACTGTCCTGTATTCAGTCCGTCAACACCAAGTGTGTTTCAAATTCCGGCTTAGTACATATTCGGTCTTACTGTAGGGGTATGAACTTATAGACTTGAAAAAAAGGTAGTTTTGGATATTACGATTTTGACTGGGTAAATTACACTCTTCGGTGTCAGTGACTAACTCAGAAACTCAATTAAGGATTGTTCTTAAAACATTAAAGAGAAAACCAGAGAATGAGATCAACGACGTACACTACCAATTAAAATGCACAGTCGAACTGATCCGATTCCCTATGGGTCTATCGACCATTCTATAAAAAAGTAGAAGATTATTAGATAAAAAATGGGGAACCGATCTATAAATCGTATGCATCTTCACCTTAATAACTCACCATACTATTTGTACAAATTAATATATATAGTTATATATACAGTCCAGAAGGCACTATCGAGTCAACAATCTCTTAGGCGGACGTTACGTCCTCTGGGACCAAGCTAAGGACCCAGTCCTTCTAGGCGACCTCTTCCCTATCGGATGGATGAGGTCCTAAGAACCCGAAGGGAACACCGAGTCGACCATTTCTTAGACGGAAGTTACGCCCTCTGGACCCAAACTAGAGGTCCAATCCTTCTAGGGGACCTCTTCCCTTTCCGATGGGTGAGGTCAATAAGACCGGATCTCTTAAGGTACCTGTCATATCAGGTACCCCAACGTTTCTCAGTCTGTGTTGACTCGTTGCAAGTGAAAGTATGATTTATATATAAACTTAATATATATGTATATATATATGTCTCTTCCGTTACCGTGGGGTGAGGTCATGAGAACGGACCTTTTAGGGTACCTGCCTCCTTGGACCATCCGACGTCAGGTACCCCAGCGCTTCTCAACCTGTGCTGAAGTGAAAGTGAAAGTGAAAAGTAAAAGTACGTAACCTCTTCCTTTACCGTTGGGTGAAGTCACAAGAACGGACCTCTTAGGGTCCCTACCCCCTCGGACCACCCGACGACAGATACCCCGGCGTGTCTCAGTCTGTACTGACTTCGTTGAATCGTCGTCGTATATACATTTATACGTCCGATTCAGCGAAGTCAGAACAGGTTGAGAAGCGTCGTGAAAGCAGAGTCCAAGTTTCCTGACCAATTGTTTTATCCGGTGAGCAATATATGTTTATTTATTACGGTTATAAATAATCTCTTAATAGACAAAATGTAAGTTATATGATTATAATTTTCTTTTCTCTTTATCTTTGTCGTCTCCTATATAGTGGTTTAACTCAAAACTGGCTGTAGGTCTAAGGTTGTCGCGACCCTTCAGTGCACAGTGTCGCGTCGACCTCAGGGTCAAACCTCTTCAAAGGTTCGTCGCTTTGGCGGGACATCCACTCTGAAGTTTGTAACACAAGACTCAAGGACAAATATTAGGGTCCTGCGTTTGACTATAGTAGTAATTAGACACTCATTTGTCGTCGGGACAAAAGTGTAATTACAACAAACAAAACAGAACATTTTGGACCTTACAACAATTCGGACCCCGAACCAACCGGTCGCGGGGAGGTCCCCGAGTCCTTAGAGTTCTAAATAGGGGTAGAATAGACACCCGACGTCCAGAACGTGAGTGTCGTCCGTCCGTGAGTGGCAGTCGCGTCACAGGTCCGTCTAATCTTCGTTCCAGTCTCCGGACGAGACGAAGCAGAGCCTTCGGATTCGTTCTGATAAGTTAAAGGGATTTTCACTGAGGTACCTGACATCGGGTAGTCCGAGGAGGTAGGTACCCCAAAAGGTCCGTGTTCATGACCTCACCCCACGGTAACGGAAGCGGTATATATACACATATATATATATATATATATATATATATATATATATTAAGTTTATATATAAATCATACTTTCACCTTCAACGAGTCAGAGGTCCGTTCTTATGACCTCATCCAACGGTTCGGGAGGAGGTCCCCTAGAAGGTCTGGGTCCTTAGTTAGGATGTAGAGGACACCAAGGACGTAACGTCCGTCGAAGAAATGACGACTCGGTGACCCCTTCGGGGTATACACACACACACACACACACACACACACACACACACACACACACATTGTGACGGTTCGATGTTCGGGGCACACACACACACACACACACACACATTCATTATAACGGTTCGATAAAGGGTTTCACCAACATGATAAAATGTAAAGATGGTCGGTTTATATTCTTAGGTCAACGGTCTATAGGAGTAGTTGTGAACCATAACACGTAGAAAAAAAAATTAACCCTCATATCACTGACTGTTATAAAGTCCACATGTCGTTTCATGAAGTCAATATGGATGTACATATGTCACAAAAAGTATGAGAAAAGGTAATATCTAGTGAGATTCTATGACTTATATCAAGGAAAACGATATGTCCTCCGGGAACGACAAAACACATATGAAATTTAAAACCTGTAAGATGTATAACGCATTGATTCTCTTCCTCTTTATAGTACACTGTAGGGGATGTACACTTTAGATTTTTCTTTACTATGTTTACTTGAATGAATGTTTTGTCTTTCTCTGAGTGTCTGAATCTCTTACTTGGATACCAACGGTTCCCTTTACCTATCAAAGCTTACCTGTCCATGTGTGACGATATAAGTTTTGCTTATTGGTTGTTCCTGGATGACATATCGTTTATTTATTTATTTATTTTAAATATTTAGTTGTATGTAAAAGTATTTTACTCTTTACATACGAATTGTAGTACATAGTAAGTTCCGGAACTTTTATTTTTGATAGTATGGTTTTTTTTCAAAAAAAGTTGTAAGATCTCCCACATATTACTATAGTCTCAAGACACACCGTAAAAGGACTACTGGTTGATACAACTTTGAAAAAGTACACAAATTCCTAGTAAGACTCTGTCCGACTTGGACCCTGGATGCTGGGAAACGACGTTACGAATATGGACCTGTTTATAAAGGAACTCGTTCTTTTATGGATCTTTGGTATTCCCTGACTTTTATTGACTTACGTACGAGCCAACGTCATTTAATACCTTTTCTATGTTTTTCTGGTTTCTTCGGGTTGACGGTGAAGACTTCTCGGTCCTCGTATTTGTCCTATGATTCGTACTGGAGTCCTCATACAGTTCCGACATATATCAGTGGGACGAATAAATTAAATATACGTCTCATGTAGTACTCTTTACGACCCGACCTCCTTCGTGTTCGACCTTAGTTCTAACGGTCCTCTTTATAGTCATTGGAGTCTATACGTCTACTGTGGTGGGAATACCGTCTTTCACTTCTTTTTGATTTCTCGGAGAACTACTTTCACTTTCTTCTCTCACTTTTTCAACCGAATTTCGAGTTGTAAGTCTTGTGATTCTAGTACCGTAGACCAGGGTAGTGAAGTACCCTTTATCTACCCCTTTGTCACCTTTGGCACCGACTGAAATAAAAAAACCCGAGGTTTTAGTGACGCCTACCACTAACGTCGGTACTTTAATTTTCTGTGAACGAGGAACCTTCCTTTCAATACTGGTTGGATCTGTCGTATAATTTTTCGTCTCTGTAATGAAACGGTTGATTCCAGGTAGATCAGTTCCGATACCAAAAAGGTCATCAGTACATGCCTACACTCTCAACCTGATATTTTTTTCGACTCACGACTCCTTCACTACGAAAACTTGACACCACAACTTTTTTTGAGGACTCTCAGGGAACCTGACGTTCCTCTAGGTTAGTCAGGTAGGATTTCCTCTAATCAGGATCCACAAGTAACCTCCCTGACTATAACTTCGACTTTGAGGTTATGAAACCGGTGGACTACGTTTCTCAGCTGAGTAACCTTTTCTGGGACTACGACCCTTTCTAACTCCCGTCCTCCTCTTCCCCTCCTGTCTCCTACTCTACCAACCTACCGTAGTGGCTGTGTTACCTGTATCCAAACCCACCTAAGGTCTTCAACTACTACCTGTCCCTCCGGACCGCATGACACCAAGTACCCCAGTGTTTCTCAGTCTGTGCTGACTCTCTGACTTGACTTGACTTGACTTCGTACTGGAGGTATGTATCGTGGTGGATTCCCCACCCCTTCGGTGGATTCGGTAGGGAGACTGGACTGGGGACCTGGACGACGATGGGAATGAGGTATATTTCTTGGTCGAACAGGGTAGAATCCCTCCCTCGTTCCCTTAGATAATAACAAATGTGAGGGAGGACGACGGTGTCCTCGGTGTTATTTCGGAACGGAGTTAAAAAACAGACTTGAAAATAGTTAAAGATAACTAATTGCTTCCGGTCATTGGGACCAACCATTGTTGAGGTTCCACTTTGTCTAATTTACTTGAATTTGGGTTTCCGTTTTTTACTTGTTTGTATTTTTGTGTTCGTAGATTGAACATGGGACTTTGAAGATTGGTTACCCAAATTTCTGGTGAACGGAGATTATAAATCGAAGTAAGTGAAGGACTTCAAGTCTATATCACTTGGAGAAGGAAAAAGAGGGTAAAAATTTTTCCAGACACGTCAAAGGTGGTAAGTCTATTGTGATACCGTATCGATGTCAAGACGTGGGTTCAAGGAACCGTTGTACCTTGGTCTACATCTCACTTGTTAGGGGAACAAGAACACGTCTGGTTCAGAACTTTCGTTGGATATCTCAAAAAGGGTGGCTACACCTGTAACATTTTTATAAAGTGAATAGTATAAAGTCTTTGACTATATAAAAAATTCTATTAAATTCACGACTCTAAACAAAATACACGTAGAATGTAAATTAACCGACTTCTATGTTGACTTAAGAATTCTTTTTTATAGTTTACGGAAGTTCTTCACCCGAAACTAACTTAACTATCTTCTCTCCTATGAATACAATGTCAATGTCTTTCTCCTCACTGAACAATTCCTTTAATTTTACCTTCTTCAGAACAAGTCCGAAGTCTTCGTCCTCTCATAGTCCGGAGACTGGACAAAGACTGGATAGACTTGTGACGGGTCTAAGACACGGACGGGCGTTCGTGTCGTTCAGTACACCGTGAAATCTATTCTTCCCCTCACCTTCCCTAACAATCCCTCAAACCCTACCTGTACATGTGTGACGATATAAATTTTACATATTAGTCGTTCCTGTATGACATATCGTACACCTTTAGACCAGTTACAATACACCGTCGGACCTACTCTCCTCTCAAACTCCCTTCTTACCTATGTACACATACATACCGACTCAGGGAAGTGACAAGTGGACTTTGATAGTCTGTAACAATTAGTCGATATAGGTTATGTTTTTTAAAAAAGTTTTCAACCCCCAACCCCCTCTCGTCCAGAATCTTAAGAACTTAAGGACCTCAGACCAGTTGGGAGACCCCAGATTACTTTAGGATACTGAGTGTTCTTTGTTTGTCGTAACATTTTTTAAGTTCATTTTGGTCTCGACGTAAAAACGTGTGTTTGGTCACTACTATAGTCAAACGCCGGACCCTACTATTCGTCCTCGGGGACTTTAACGTTAAACGTCAGAGTGGGTACCTCACCTGTGTGACGGACCCTTGTAAAGGGTTGACCCTGAGGTCTAACGACAATTGTTCACTTAAGGGTCGTGACAAATTAAGACCTACAACCAGTCGAGTTTAACTACAACATACATGACAATAAAAAGAGACAACAAATATAAAGTAAATAAAATTACTGACATATAACTTTAATTCAGTTTATTAGAAGATCATTTATAACCTTGAAAAGATAATTTATAACTTTAACAACACATACTACTCACCAAAGAAAACAATTGCGTAGGGAGCTTAGGTTTTGTTTTCATTTTGACAGGTGTTTGGTACTGATATTTAGTTGATTTTGGTTTTGTTTTGTCCATAACGTTGTCTAATTGAGAAAAATTTTTTTACACAAACAAAAACCGACACGACCCAGAAGGAACGACGTACGTCCGAAAGAGATCAACACCGCTCACCCGTGATGAGAGATGAGCGTCACGCGTCCGAAGAGTGACGTCACCAAAGAGAACAACGTCTCGTGTTCTCGTACCCGAGTCATCAACACCACGTGTCCGAGTTGACGGGGCGTCGGACGCACTAGAAGGGCCTAGTCCTTAACTTGGGTACAAGGGACGCGACCACCCGTCTTACGTGGTGGTCCCTTCAGGTTCTAACTGAAAATTGTCCTTCAGGTACTGACCCTTTACTACGTCTGAAACCTGTTTGTATTCGGACTCCGTCCTTGGACACTACATCTCGTTCAATACCGTACTAACCTGCATGGTACCTTACTTTGCATTATGGACGGAGTGAACTTACCTACAAAATTCTCGATAACAAATAAGGACGGTGTCCTTACTACGTACGATTCATCTCGGGTGAGGAAGTGAGACTCGGGTCCTTATCTTTCTGTGTAGACCCTCTTCACTCGGTGATGACTGAACATTGACAACACCCAACTTGACCCAGGGGGGTTTTATATTTAGTGTTGGGGGTCATTGACGCTTATCCTGAAATAAACCTCTCTTCGAGAGACGTCTATATTAATCAATTTTACTCGAGTATGATCTAATACTACACGACAGTTAGGTTATGTCGACCACAGGATTCTTCTTCTTCTTTCTTATGTCTCTGTGTCCCTTCCCCCGGTACACTCGTGTCTCCGTCTCCAATCACTAAAAGATCGATGTTCTATTCTTGAAGTTCCTGACGACCGTAGGTACTCTCCGGTCCTCTCCCCTTACCTTGTCTAAGAAAGAGTCGTGGAGGTCTTCTTTAGTTCGGAGGGTTGTAGAACCAAAATCTGGAGACGGGGATCTTAGTACTCTTATGTAATTAAGAAATCAGTGAGTCAAACACCATGAAACAATACTATCGAGATAAGTCGTCGGTTACATTTGTACTCGTTCACTTATTAATTGGTGACAAGGACCTTTAGTAATTCTACAATCACAATAAAAAATTTACCAATTTTCAATTACGCACGTAATGTCTTTGATTTTTTGTGTCCTTCGTTTCATGTGTTTGCAGTAGGTAGTTAAGTCAAGTCAGCGAGTCAGCACAGGTTGAGAAACGCTGGGGTACTTGGTGTCATACGGTCCGGAGGGACAGGTAGTAGTTGAGGACCTCAAGTTCAGTTTGAGTACAGGTAACTCAGTCACTACAGTAGGTTGGTAGAGTAGGAGACAGTAGGGGAAGAGGAGGACGGGGGTTAGGGAGGGTCGTAGTCCCAGAAAAGGTTACTCAGTTGAGAAGCGTACTACATCTGTTTCATAAGTCGAAATCGTAGTCAGGAAGGTTACTTGTGGGTCCTGACTAGAGGAAGTCTTATCTGACTAACCTAGAGGAACGTCAGGTACCCTGAGAGTTCTCAGAAGAGGTTGTGGTGTCGAGTTTTCGTAGTTAAGGAGCCGGGAGTCGAAAGAAGTATCAGGTTGAGAGTGTAGGTATGTACTGGTGACCTTTTTGGTCTCTAAACTGATCTTCCTGGAAACAACCGTTTCATTACAGAGACGAAAAATTATACGATAGATCCAACTAGTTTTGAAAGAAAGGTTCCTCATTCGCAGAAAATTAAAGTACCGACGTCAGTGGTAGACGTCATTCAAACCTTTGGTTTTTTTATTTCAGACTGTGACAAAGAGGTGACAAAGGGGTAGACAAAGGGTACTTCACTACCCTGGTCTACGGTACTAGAATCACAAGACTTACAACTCGAAATTCGTTTGAAAAAGTGAGAGGAGAAAGTGAAAGTAGTTCTCCGAGAAATCAAGGAGAGGTGAAAGACGGTATTCCCACCACAGTAGACGTATAGACTCCAATAACTATAAAGAGGACCGTTAGAACTAAGGTCGAACACGAAGAAGGTCGGGTCGCAAAGAGTACTACACGAGACGTATATTCAATTTATTCGTCCCACTGTTATATGTCGGAACTGCCTGAGGAAAGGGATAAACCTTGGTCAGACAACAAGGTACAGGTCAAGATTGACAACGAAGGACTGGACGTATATCCAAAGAGGTCTCCGTCCAGTCCACCAGACCATAAGGGTAGAGAAAGTCTTAAAAGGTGTCAATTTGTAGTAGGTATTAGTGTTCATAAAGTGTCGAACTACATAGAAAGGTCCAGGATACGAAAATACGTGTCTTGATTCGTTTATAAAAATACACCAACTCTGACATGCCATACATAGTCAGTAACAGTGTGTAGTACTAGTACGTTTACACAGTTAAGGTCAGACTTTCAGTATTCGTAAGACTATTGGTTCTTATGGGACGTGGGTAGACGAGAGATACAGACGCAGAAGTAACGACGGGACGTTTATACAAGTAGTCACGGTAGAAAGATCTAAGGTACATGCACACCCAATTATGTGTCACAAACAGAAAGAGAAAGACTGAATGAAGTGAGATATATTATCCGAGATCCAAGTAGGCGGAGTAATCCCGACTGAGTTTACGTAAGAAAAATATCCTCTCTCGAGTCAGACCACGAGACACTGTTGAATTTCCCCACCCTACCCCACCCTCTACCCACTCACCAAGTCCTTCTTCCCCTGTATACGTATAGACACTGACTAAGTGCCACTACATACCGTCTCCGGTTGTTAATAACCTTTCGTTAACATTTCGTTGATAGGAGGTTAATCCATTAATTGATCAATTAATTTTACTCCTTATGGGATGTGATTGAGTTATTCCTTTTTTGTTTTATCAGGAAAAGAACCACACTACCAATTAAAAAACTTAATTGAACTGACCAGTACCACGTGGGTCTGATTTGTAACAAAGACCTACAAAGACCTCGGTTAAAATTATTGAATTAGTTAGGATGACCAAGACAAGGAGACCTCTTGAACTCCTGTTTTTGACAGTGTCTTCTGTTTTTACTATTGTCTAAAGAATGTGTTTCTATGATTTTTATAATGTTAATTTTATAATGTAAGGGAATACGAGTTGTCAATAACTCTGTATTTCACTATCTCATGTTATTTAAAAAATTTTTATAAAAATATATAAGTAAATAAACCGACGTAGTCCAAAACCGCCGTCGTGTGTCCTAGAACTTAATACCGTATGTTGAGGATAACACTGTACGTCCTAAGTCCCGGGGGACACAACCTCCCACCTCAGGGTCGGTCACCTGGTGGTCCCTTCAGGGATCTTATTTTACTGAATGCTCTTAAGTAATAGTGTATATAAGAGAACTTTATAATAGTTCTTTCTTACAAAGGTGACTTAATAAATTGTTATATAAGGATTTCATGTCGGTTTTCTTGACATATATGTGCATTTAATAGTTTTACATTTATACTTGTGTAGACAGATGTAAGCAGGGGTGGTGGTCGGATTACCCGTTCACGTCTGCAAGTTACGGGTCTCCACCAAATTGTTACGGTATGGGTTCTATGAGGAAAGATGATTAATGAAAAATTTCTATAAATGAACTAATTAAGTGATTGAGGTGAAAAATAGTATGTAACAGTCAAGTTCTGTAGGTTTTTCGAAGTCAAGTCAAGTCAAGTCGAGTAAGCGAGTCAACACGGGCTGTGAAACGCTGGGGTACTTAGTGTCGTGCGGTCCGGAGGGACAGGTAGTGGTTGAGGTCCTCAAGTGAGTCTAAGTGTAGGTTGCTCAGTCACTACCGTAGGTCGGTAGAGTAGGAGCCAGCAGGGGAAGAGGAGGACGGGGGTTAGGGAGGGTCGTAGTTTCAGAAAAGGTTACTCAGTTGAGAAGCGTACTCCACCGGTTTCATGACCTCAAAGTCGAAATCGTAGTAAGGAAGGTTTCTTTAGGGTCCCGACTAGAGGAAGTCTTACCTGACCAACCTAGAGGAACGTCAGGTTCCCTGGGAGTTCTCAGAAGAGGTTGTGGTGTCAAGTTTTCGTAGTTAAGAAACCGTGAGTCGGAAGAAGTGTCAGGTTGAGAGTGTAGGTATGTACTGGTGTCCTTTTTGGAATCTACAACGTTTTATTTTCTAATCCGAAATAGGTGTTATTTGTGTCCGCGAAATATTTTTTACATGTGTATCTTGATACCTATATTAGGTTCTGATAACAGGTCTATACCTCTACGATCACCTCTCCGGGGAAGAAGGTAGGAAGTAGAAGAAGGAGAGGGTAGTAAAATTACTGGTTCATGTCTTTAAGTAGTAGGTCACAGTTTTCCATTTACTTGTTTCTCGATCAAATGATTACAATGAGTACTGGATGTGATCGTCGGAGAAATTGTGGACCCTTCTGATCGACAACATTTTAAAATTGAGCAAACTGAAAATATATGTGGTATGGGACGTACGTAGGAGTCAACACAGGGTGAGAAGCCCTGGGGTACTTGACATCGGGTGGTCCGAGGAGACAGGTACCCTAAAGGGTCCGTTCTTATGCCCTCACGCAACGGTAAAGGAGGAGGTCCGCTAGAAGGACTGGGTCCCTAACTTCGTAGAGAACGTTGAGGACGTAACGTCCGTCTTAGAAGGGGGCGACTCGGTGGTCCCTTCGGGAAGATGTATGTGGTAACAATGAGTCAGCATAGGCTGGGGTACTTGACGTCGTCCGGTCCGAAGGGACAGGAAGTGATAGAGGACCTCAAACGAGGTTGAGCACAGGTGACTCAATCACTACGGTGTCTGTGGTGCTTTATTTCGGTTGAAATGTCTTGTGCCCTCTTACTACTAATTGGATCGGATTGATATTTGTCTGACCGGAACCCGGGAAGCGGGAAACAAGAGGAGGGAAAAGGGACTTGGTCGTGTTTGTGACAGACAAGACGAGTCTGTCTATTAAGTCGATGAGATGAGGGTTTTGTGTGGTGAACTATAATTAAAATTGTTTGCCTATACACGTTTTACAGAATGAAGTGATAGAGGTGAAAATTATATGAAAAAATAACCATATGAATTTTTATTAAAGAAGAAATATATAAATGATTGTATGAAAAATTTTATATAAGGTCAAAATTATATGAAATACATGAAGATTTGTAGTTCTTTTCGAGTTACAAAATTTATTCTGGAATTCAAACAGGTAGTATATGTGTTATCCCAACTTATTTACTGTCAGTACATTCTTGCCAACATAGACTCTCACTGAAGATCAAGCCTTATAACATCAGATCTTAGGAAGTAAAGATAGCTAAAGAAGAGAAGTTTTTCCTGGTCGACTTACTCTACGTCAAAATACTAAATTAAAGGTTTCTGTGAAAGTCTTCTGTGAGAAAGAGACTTGAAATTGGGTTTCACTTGTTGTAGACAAAGAAATGATTGAACTGAAAGCAAAGAGAAGTTTAACTCTGTCATCGTAACTGTATATATGTGGTGGTACACGTTTTATCTATCGACCAGCCTTCGACGACATATCGTGTCCCCCGAGTCGAGTCACGAGCACTGTTGGACCCCGACCCCAGTCCCCTCCCCGTCCCACTCCCCTACTCTCTCTCCAAGTTATCCCTCCCCTGTATGCGTACGTATATCGACTGCGAACGACAACATGTCGTCTTTGGTTGGGTCATAGCATTTCGTTAATGGGAGGTTAAATTTCTTTTTTTCTTATTTTAGAGGGTTGGGTCTTTAGGAGAGGTGTTTGTCTTCTTCTTTTGTCAACGTAATAACCTATTCTTAATTTGTTCGTCCACTACGAGTGACATCCCTTAGGTGGTAATCCAACCTTCCTGTTCTTCTTTGGAGTGGAAAAGAAGTCCCGTGGGAAGGAGTACGGTTCGTCTGTTGGATAATATGTACAAGTGTTCCATTATTCACTAACGATATTTACAAGTTCACGTTCCTGAAGAACTACCGTGACAAGTAGTGTGTAACAGGTATAATAATTCGAGTGGACCATTAACTCTACTGGTAGTCACAAACGATTAACCTAAATTAGTTTCTTTTTAAGTTGAATAAGACTCGTAAATACTACCTTCCATCAAAACGTTGAATCAATCTCGGGTGATTTCGACCCGACGGTGAGAGAGTGTCCTTGATCCCCTATCCCCAATAGAAGGAACTATTAGTATAAAGTTTCTCTACCGAGGGTCCGGGAACTTTTTCTGTAAAGACCTAAATACATGTTATGTCGATTTCAATTTACTTTACGTGTATTGTGTGACCCGTTACAATTATACTTTAGAGGATCATGTACGGTGGTTTTATAGAAAACATTAAAAAAGGAGGGTAGAGTGAGTTGGGTCACTTTTTCATGTTTTTCGTCTGACAAGCCTCTACCAAATTGTTAAAGTAAACGTTTCTACTATAAAGAGTATTTAAAATACAATAAAAAATAGTTTTTTTAAAAAAAACCGATACACTATGTCGCGTACCTTTGAATCAAGGGACTGGTCCCTGTTTGGGTGCACGGGACGTGATCTTCCATTTAAGAATTAGTGACCTGGTGGTCCGTTCAGGGAGAGGTCTTGAAAAATAATAGGGTTTGACTTGAGACATCGGTAATTTATAATTGAGGGATAATCGTATGAGGAGGTTTGGGAACTATTAGTTGTGATATGGAAGAGATCCAGTTTAAGAGGTTCTTAAACTGATAAAATTCATGGACTGCATTCACCACACACGTGTGGTTCAGTAAAGTCAACACACGTTGAGAAACGGTGGTGTACCTATCATCGAAGGATCCGAGGAGACAGGTACCCTAAGAGGTCTGTTCTTATGACCTCAGACATCGGTAACGGAAGAGGTCCCGTAGAAGGACTAAAGTCCCTAACTTGGGTGTAGAGAATGCAGAGGACGTAATCGTCCGTCCAAGAAATGGTAATTACGGTGGACCCTTCGGGACTATATTCACCTCAGTACATTATAACGGTAGTTGAAAATTTTTTATAAATAAATAAACTGACACAGTCCAGAAGTAACACGATACGTCCTAGAAATCAACACCGTACACTTAAGAATCAACAACGTACACCCTACATCAAGGGACTAGTCGTTAACTTGGGTCCGGGGGACGTGACCCTTGGGTCCCAGAATGGACGACCTGGTGGTCCATTCGTGGCTAAAAATTTTCGAAAAATATTTTACAGTAGGATGGAGATTAAAATCTATGTACTTTACAAAGATTTGTAGAATTTTCTAATCTATAATATGAAGTTTAGTCTTAAATCAATAGGTGATATATATGTTATGACAATTCATTTTACCGTGTATGTCTGTGTGTGTATCGTGACCAATATTAACTCCATAGAAAATTTATACTGGTAAAACTGGAACTCGGTAAAGAAGGAATGAAAGAAGAGAGGTGGTGTTAGATCACCCGTTCAAGTCCGTGTATATTACGAATCTCCACCAACTTGTTTACTTATAAGTTGTCAAGATATAACCATTGAAGAAAAAAAAATTTATAAATAGATAAATAAACCGACACTGTCCAGAATCAAAGGTATACGTCATAGAAGATAGAATCAACACCGTGCGTCCTAGAAATCAACACCGTACATTTAACGCGGTTCACCCTAATCAAGGGATTGGTCCCTAACTAATCGAGTAAAGGGACTGGTCCCTAACTTCGTCCGGGGGACGGAACACTCGCGTCTCAGAATCGGTGACCTGGAGGTCCCTTCAGGGTTATATATAACCATTAGAGAATTGATGGGTCTCTGAACTACGATGGTTTAATCCCGAGTAAACAGATAATATATGTAATATATGTGTCGTTTTGTTTTACGTATTCAACTCAAGTCAAGTCAACGAGTCAACACAGGCTGAGAAACTCTGGGGTACTTAGCGTAGTACGGTCCGGAGGGACAGGTAGTGGTAGAGGGCCTCAAGTGAGTCTGAGTCCGGGTAGCTCAGGCACTACGGTAGGTCGGTAGAGTAGGAGCCAACAGGGGAAGAGGAGGACGGGGAATAAGGGGGGTCGTAGTCTCAAGAAAGGTCACTCAGTTGAGAAGAGTACTCCACCGGTTTCATGACCTCAAGGTCGGAGTCGTAGTAAGGAAGGTTTCTTTAGGGTCCCAACTAGAGGAAGTCTTACCTGACCAACCTAGAGGAACGTCAGGTTCCCTGAGAGTTCTCAGAAGAGGTTGTGGTGTCAAGTTTTCGTAGTTAAGAAGCCACGAGTCGGGAGGAGTGTCAGGTTGAGAGTGTAGGTATGTACTGGTGTCCTTTTTGGTATCGGAACTGATCTACCTGGAATCAACCGTTTCATTGCAGAGACGAAAACTTATACGATAGATCCAACCNGAGTTCTCAGAAGAGGTTGTGGTGTCAAGTTTTCGTAGTTAAGAAGTCACGAGTCGGGAGGAGTGTCAGGTTGAGAGTGTAGGTATGTACTGGTGTCCTTTTTGGTATCGGAACTGATCTACCTGGAATCAACCGTTTCATTGCAGAGACGAAAACTTATACGATAGATCCAACCAGTATTGAAAAGAAGATTCCTCATTCGCAGAAAATTAAAGTACCGACGTCAGTGGTAGACGTCACTAAAACCTCGGGTTTTTTTATTTCAGACTGTGACAAAGGTGACAAAGGGGTAGATAAAGGGTACTAGAAGCAAAAGACTTACAACTCGAAATTCGGTTTAAAAAGCGAGAGGAGAAAGTGAAAGTAGTTCTCCGAAAAATCGCGGAGAAGTGAAAGACGGTATTCCCATCACAGTAGACGTATAGACTCCAATAACTATAAAAAGGGCCATTAGAACTAAGGTCGAACGCAAAGAAGGTTAGGTCGCAAAGAGTACTACATGAGACGTATATTCCATTTATTCGTCCCACTGTTATATGTCGGAACTACATGAGGAAAAGGATAAACCTTGGTCAGACAACAAGGTACAGGTCAAGATTGACAACGAAGGACTCGACGTATGTCTAAAGAGTTCTCCGTCCAGTAATATATGTGTCGTTTTGTTTTACGTATTTCATATGGTTTTTACTAAGACAGACATTAATACGTTTATACTCGTATAATCGTATAATATAAAACGTGAAGGAAGAGAGGGTGGAGGAGGTTTGGTGACTTGTTATATCTGTCATCATATAACGATACTTTCCTTTTAGATTTACCTCAATCTTAACCGTTCTCTGAAGAGATAATTATTTTGCATAAATCCTCCGGTAACTCCTTTACACTGAATACAAGTAGGTCGGTCCACCTTAGAATGGAAACCTGGAACATAACAGAATTACGTCTGTAGATCTTGTAGACGTGTTACAAGGTCTTTGAGTTATATGAATAGTCTGAGAGTGAGTTTTATTGAGTACTATCGTATAGGTAATAACAACGACAAGTCAGGGATTCACCATAGGTTGAGAAACACTGGGGTATTTGACGTCGTTCGGTCCGAGGAGACAGGAGGTGATAGAGGTCCTCAACGAGTTTAAGTAAAGTCAACTCAACCACTACGATAGGTTGGTAGCGTAAACGACGACGGGGGAAGAGGAAGACGGGAGTCAGAAAGGGTCGTAGTGTCAGAAAAGATTACTTGACCGAGAAACGTCGTCCACAGGTTTCATAACCTAGTAGTTGAAGTCGTTGTCAGGACTGTTACTTATAAGTCCCAACTAAAAGGAATCCTAACTGACCAAACTAGAGGAACGTTAGGTTCCCTGAGAATTCTCAGAAGAAATCGTGGTGTTAAGTTTTCCTAGTTAAAAAGTCGTGAGTCGGAAGAAATACCAGGTTGAGAGTGTAGGTATGTACTGATAACCTTTTTGGTATCGAAACTGATATGCCTGTAGACATCGGTTTCACTACAGAGACGGAAAAAAAAAAATTAAATAAAAAATAACTTCCTATTAACGAAATGTCTTAAAACGACAAAAGACAGTTTGGAGTTGTACTTAGTCGGTATCCATATGTATATAGGGGAGGGAAAGCTTGAATGGAGGGTAGAGGGACAGGTAGGGTGGGGAGATCCAACTATGTCTCGGGGACAAAGTCAAAGGACTCTGTATGTCGTTTAAGGGGAACCGATAGACAAAATATATACCGCTACATTCAAAGGTGTACATGAGAGAGGTATGTAGAGTGGGAGAGGAGGGGAGAGGAGTACGGGTGTTCAGATAAGAGATACAGACAAAGAGGTGACGACGGGACATTCATTTAAGAAGTCATGGTAAAAAGATCTAAGGTATATGTACGCAATCTTATACTATAAATAGAAAGGGAAAGACTGAATGAAGTGAGGTATATTATCCAAGATCCAAGTAGGTGGAGTAATCTTGACTGTGTTTCCGTAAGGAAAAAACCCGACTCATGTTAACAATACAGAAAGAGAACCTAACTAGGGAACTAGTAATACATCACAGGAAGGAATAGAGAACATTATAAGAAATAAAATTCCAGATAAAATAGACTATACTCCTAACGATGAGGTCGAAAGAAAACGAAGGGTAAACGTACCTTATATAAAAAGGTAGGAGAGTGAAAGTCAGATATACACAGAACTCCAGACTTCACCCAAAGACCATCTGTCGTATACATACCTAGAACGAAAACATAGGTAAGTCGGTCAGACACAGAAAACCAACCTCGTAAATTAGATAAATGTACTTTTCGTTAATAACTATATATACAAGGATAACGGTAAAAGAATTAACAAACCCCAACTAAAACATCTAGAAAAAGAAAGAGAACATAAAGAACTGATATATTCAGGGAAATTGTAAACAACATTTCGACCAAACCACCATGACTTAAGAGAATTGAAAACGAACAGACTTTTCGAAAAATAAAGAGGTAGTTAAAACTTACTCTAGGAACGACTCATGTCTTTAGAACCAACATATAAAAAGGGAAGTCATGAAATTTATATAGGACGGTAAGGAAAGACCGGACGCCTCAAAGACGACTTTCTAGTCGACAATTTGTATACCCCAGATGGAACAGACAATGAACAACGAAAAGGGAACGACGAAAGTCATAAGAAGGAAACGCAAATTAGCAACAATCAAACTAATCATACACAGAACCGTACAAAGAGGAACCCATATAGGACATACCCTGAGAAACACGGAGAACCTGAATTAACTGATAAAGAGAAAAGATGACCCCTTTAAAAGTTGATATTAGGGAAGTTTTTAAAAGAGTATAGGAAAGAAAAAGAGAAGAAGAAGACCCTGGGTATATTAAACTTACAACCACGTGAACTATAACAGGGTCTCCAGAGACTCTGATAGGAGTTAAGAAAAGTAAGAAAAATGAAATAAGACGAGAAGTCTTCAATAAAGGTGGTAAAATAGAAGATCGAGTGACTAAGCAATAAGACAAAGTCTATAAGACGATAACTAAGGAAGGTCTCATAAAAATTAAAGTCATTAACACAACAGAGACATACAAAGGAGATTAAGAAGATCCAGAAACAATTAACTAAGAACGTAAAATAGTAAAACAAAAGTTCCAAAAACTAGTAGAAATGATAGTAATAAGACTTAAGAAAAAGTCCATCAAACGGATAAAGGAGAAGTAAATAAAAATGAAGACACAAAGATTAAACTAGGAAGTAAACCCATCATAAAGAGACGGAAAAGAAAAAATAAAAAAATTGAATAACACAAACTTCAGACGAAAAGGGTCCGAAGTTCCGGCTTAAGAAAGAAGGAAAACCAAAGACGGGAGATTCCAACCAGGTCACCGAACACATGTGAAACATATCCCACTCTAAACACGACTCAAAAACAAACAAACAAAAAGGAGACTACCCGTTCCGACTCACTCCACCGTCAGGACAGACGACTACTGACCCAAACATAAAAAAAACAAGCAAACAACAAATCTCCTCCTTAGGAGGTGTCCCACGATGACCACTAACCCACTACGGCCAAGAACATAAGTTCCCCAAAGGAAACATACTCAAGAGTGATAAACTATGGGGATCCCTATCAAGAGACCATCAGATTACAGAACCTCAGTCACGAGGATGAGGTTTCCAAGTCCCTAACTAGAGACCAGTCCTTACTACTAAGGTGTTCACCAAACAATACCGTATTTCACTCTAATTTTGTTTAAGGGTTTTTGTTCTTTGGTTTCTACTTGGAGTCTGTTTACCATCAATGTGATAGTCCGTTTATTATTAATTTTATTACCTTATATGTATGTATGTATATGTGGACATTCGTTTCAATTTTGTCAGGTTGTTTTTATTTCATGTCATCTAACTGGACCGTTTGTTTCCTTTATTTTTTAATATAAATGGTGAATTCTTGTTTTGATTGGTCTTTCGTTTTGACTTCGTTCCACGATTGCCCCCTTCTTTCCTTACTTTTGTTTTGATTTTTTATACAACTCTCCTTTCCTTTCTTTCTTTTCTTTCGTTCTTATCTATATACTTCAATTTATCTCATCTATTTCTTCTAAATATATGTAATTCCTAATTGATGTTCCCCCTTTCTTGTCGTCCTTTCTTTTTGTTTCCTTATTTACATCTTTTTATATTATCCAAAATTTTTTAATTTTTAATTTTAATATCTTTTCTTTTTTATCATTCTTCTTTCTTTTTTTCTTCTTTTTTTTCCTTTTGAGGTGTCTTGACGTTTTTAGATTCCATCTCCGTCTCCAAATATTGTTGTCATTTTTCACACTGACTTATATGTGTATATATATTCGTTTTAGTTTTGTCAGGTTTTTTTATTTCATGTTATCTAACTGGGTCGTTTGTTTCCTTTAGTTTTTAATATAAATGGTGAATTCTTACTTTGATTGATTTCGTGTTTGGTCTTTTGTTTTGTTTTCGTTCCACGGTTGACCCCTTATTTCGTTACTTTTATTTTGATTGTTTATACAACTCTTCTTTCTTTTCTTTCGTTCTTATCTATACGTTTCAATTTGTCTTCATCTAATTCTTATAAATATATATAATTTCCAATTGAAGTTCCCCTTTTCTTGTCATCCTTTTCGTTTGTTTCCTTATTTACATCTTTTTATTATTATCCAAATTTTTTAATTTTAATTTTTCTCTCTCTCTCTTTTTCCCATTTGAGGTGTCTTGACGTTTTCGGGTTGTATCTCCGTCTTCAAATGTTGTTGTCATTTGTCACACTGACTTATATGTGTATATGTATATGTGGGTGTTCGTTTTAGTTTTGGCAGGTTGTTTTTATTTCATGTTATCTAACTGGGCCACTTGTTTCCTTTCGTTTTTAATATAAATGGTGAATTCTTGTTTTGATTGATTTCGTGTTTGTCTCCAAATATTGTTGTTATTTTTAATACTGACTCCTTTTTTTTTCGAGTTTTCGAATTAATCTAAAATATCACAATAATTTTAGCTGTTCATGTTGTCTGCCCGTTTTCTTTTTTTTAGGTTTTATTAGATGTCTTGTTCAGTTTTGTTCTCGTTATTTACAAAAAGAACTAAGTAACGACAGTCTCAGGAAAGAGAGCGACCCTCAGTGTCAGGTGGAGTGGAGGGATCCCTACGGGAGATTGTGATACGACTAGAGACCTGGATAACACCTCCGTCGAATCTAAGATTAGACCAGGATGAGGACACACAAGAACGGAGGTTGTAGGTGTCGATAGTTTTGATCACACAAAAGAAAACACCCTCGAGAGTTACTGGAAAATATATAAGGTATCTGTGTCTCAGACGGATCAACTAGTACACCTAAATTAGACATCGAACATGTCGACTACCCTTCGAAAACCCCGAAGAGGGAATCGGTGTGACGGGGACCCAAAGTTGACACCAAAATAAAGGTGGAGACGGTCCACACCTCCACCACGTCGACGAACCCAGAGTCCCCAAGACCGTCGTGGTCTATGAGTCCCCTCAACCGCCGATCCCGTCTTCCTTTATCTCACGAGATCTTCCCACACCGTTGGTCATAACCGGTTATACGAGGTCATAAGAACGGACCTCTTGTGGGGACTGTCTCTTCGGACCGTCCGGTGTCAGATATCCCAGTGTTTCTCAACCTGTGCTGACTTCGATGGAACACACATATCTACGTTCTAAAAAAAAAAAAAACGGACACCGTCGAGACGGGGTCACTCTCAACTCGCACTTCTACCGTGTCGACGAACCGAACGTCCCTGGGACCGCCGTGGTTCACACGTCCCTGTGCCCGACGAAGACGGGGTCCTCAATACCGGGATAGACTCAGTAAAAAGTTCGAAGAACATCGACCGCTAGTCTTCCGGAGAAACCGCTCAGAAAGAGACATCGAGGTGGGTAAGTCCGTGAATCTCCCAAGGGAACGGACCCTAGGAAGAGACAATAAACCCGTGTAGCCCGTGTATTTCTGCGGGGGGTCCCACCCCAGGATGAGACATCAAGTCACGGAGTCCGCGAACTACCCGATCGGAGAGAACAAGTCGACGGTTACGACCGCACACCCATCTCTCTCCGATACCACTACCGAAGTGTGGGATGCGCACTGAGTCGTTCTAGTGGAAGGAAGGTACCGACGGACCGAAAGGAGGTGTCCGTAAAGTATGGTGTTAGAGGAGGGAGTGTAAGGGAGCTAGGTAGAGAGGTGTCAGTTGTCGTCGGGAGTGAGACCCTAACGAGGTGTTAGGGATTTAATGTCTAGGATCGGTGACGCGGAAGGTCCCCTGGACGCAGGGACAGGTCCCATACATACCGCCGTCGTTCTTGACAGACTAAGAGTAAGGTAAATCCGACGGTGTCTAGTCGACATAGTGAGGGTCGCAATTTGTAAAGAGGAGACTAAGTGTATTAACGGGGTTACACCCCTAGTCTGGGGACGAAGTCCAGGGGGCGACCAACTCTCGACCAGGTCAGGATGATTGTCAGGAGAAAAAGAAGGAACAAGGAAGCAGGATGATTCAAAACGCTCCAAGATCGGTACGGACACCCCGTTGGGTTCTCCCCGCCCATTATCACCTCTCCAGACTGTCTTACACCAGGTGACCTCTTGCCTTACCGTTCGGTGAAGTCATAAGAATGAAACTCTTGGGGTACTTGTCATCCTTTTCCGTTTTACTATCCTATGGTTTTCTCCTTGAGGGGTCCAGTAATCCACGGGTTATTCGATGACCTCTAGTCACCTCTTTATTGAGGTCTTTCTTAATTCCCTACCTTGATTTCGTTTTTGTTATGGGTCAACACCTACACTGACCACTATCTTCGTTCTAGGCTACGACATTTTTCGTTATAACGTATCCTTGGACCTTACAGTCCAGGTACTTAGTTCCGTTTAACCTTCACCAGTTTGTTCTCTACCGTTCCCACTTGCAGCTGTAAGATCCTTAGTCGCTTGATTTTACCTGACCTTACCTACTTAATTTGAGTCTACTGGTAATATAGATGATGACGCCCGTCCTTAGGGAGTCTTCTTTACCTCATTGGTAGTACCAGTTGTTTTCTCAGGCTTTACGTCATGAACCTACGTTAGAGTTTTTTCTGTCTTACTAGAGACACGCAGAGGTTCCGTTTGGTAAGTTATAGTGTCAATAGGTTCAGATACGGGGTTGGTTTTGCGACTTCTTTGACTTCAACTTGCCAAAATACTTCTGGATGTTCTGGAAAATCTTGATTGTGGGTTTTGTCTACAGGAAAAGTAATATCCCCTGACCTTACGTTTTCATCTTTCAGTTCTTTGTGGACACCATTGTCCGTTTAAACCGGAACCTTACGCCTTACTTCGTCCCGTTTCTGATTATCTCAAAACGGTTCTTTTACGTGACCAGTAACGTTCGAGGGAGAAGGTTGTTGTGTTCTCTTCTGAGATGTGTACCTGTAGTGGTCTACCAGTTGTGACTTTAGTCTGACTAAGATAAGAAACGTCGGTTTCTACCTCTTCGAGATATGTCATTTGTTTTTGTTCTGGTCCTCGACTGACACCGAGTCTAGTCCTTGAGGAATAATGGTTTAAGTCTGACTTTAACTTCTTTCATCCCTTATGGCGATCTGGTAAGACCATACTGGATTTAGTTTAGGGAATAGTAATATGTCACCTTCACTCTTTATCTAAATTCCCGGATCTAGACTATCTGACGGGCTACTTGATACCTTACTCCAAACACTGTAACATGTCCTCTGTCCTTAGTTCTGGTAGGGGTACCTTTTCTTTACGTTTTTTCGTTTTACCGACAGACCCCTCCAGAATGTTTACCGACACTTTTCTTCTCTTCACTTTTCGCTTCCTCTTTTCCTTTCTATTTTCGTAGACTTACCTCTCAAGGTTTCTTATCGTTCCTTTCTATTCTTTCGGAAGAAGTCACTAGTTACGTTTCTTTATCTCCTTTTCTTGTCTTACCCTTTCTGATCTCTAGAGAAGTTCTTTTAATCTCTGTGGTTCCCTTGTAATGTACGTTTCTACCCGAGCTATTTCCTGGCTTTACCATACCTGGATTGTCTTCGTCTTCTGTACTTCTTCTCCACCGTTTTTAAGTGCCTTCTTGACATGTTTTTTCTAGAAGTGCTGGGTCTTTTAGTACTACCACACTAGTGAGTAGATCTCGGTCTGTAGAACCTTACACTTCAGTTCACCCGGAATCTTTCGTAGTGATACTTGTTTCGTTCACCTCCACTACCTTAAGGTCACCTCGACAAAGTTTAGGACTTTCTACTACGACACTTTCACGATGTGAGTTATACGTTCGTTTAAACCTTTTGAGTCGTCACCGGTGTCCTGACCTTTTCCAGTCAAAAGTAGGGTTAGGGTTTCTCTCCGTTACGGTTTCTTACGAGTTTGATGGTGTGTTAACGTGAGTAGAGTGTACGATCATTTCATTACGAGTCTTAAGAGGTTCGGTCCGAAGTCGTTATGTGCTTGGCACTTGAGGGACTACAAGTTCGACCTAACTCTTTTCCGTCTCCTTGGTCTCTAGTTTACCGGTTGTAGGCGACCTAGTACCTTTTTCGTTCACTCAAAGTCTTTTTGTAGATAAAGACGAAAGAACTGATACGGTTTCGGAAACTGACACACCTAGTGTTATTTGACACCTTTTAAGACTTTCTCTNACGACGTGAGTTATACGGTCGTTTAAACCTTTTGAGTCGTCACCGGTGTCCTGACCTTTTCCAGTCAAAAGTAAGGTTAGGGTTTCTCTCCGTTACGGTTTCTTACGAGTTTGATGGTGTGTTAACGTGAGTAGAGTGTACGATCATTTCATTACGAGTCTTAAGAGGTTCGGTCCGAAGTCGTTATGTGCTTGGCACTTGAGGGACTACAAGTTCGACCTAACTCTTTTCCGTCTCCTTGGTCTCTAGTTTACCGGTTGTAGGCGACCTAGTACCTTTTTCGTTCACTCAAAGTCTTTTTGTAGATAAAGACGAAAGAACTGATACGGTTTCGGAAACTGACACACCTAGTGTTATTTGACACCCTTTAAGACTTTCTCTACCCTTATGGTCTGGTGGACTGGACGGAGAACTCTTTAGACATACGTCGAGTCCTTCGTTGTCAATCTTGACCTGTACNATATTCTCTGTCCTTGACCTGTACCTTGTTGTCTGACCAAGGTTTATCCTTTTCCTCATACAGTTCCGACATATAACAGTGGGACGAATAAATTGAAGATACGTCTCATGTAGTACTCTTTGTGACCTGACCTTCTTTGTGTTCGACCTTAGTTCTAACGGCCCTCTTTATAGTTATTGGAGTCTATGCGTCTATTGTGGTGAGAATACCGTCTTTCACTTCTCCTCGATTTTTCGGAGAACTACTTTCACTTTCTCCTCTCGCTTTTTCAACCGAATTTCGAGTTGTAAGTCTTTTGCTTCTAGTACCGTAGACCAGG